>JACBKR010003626.1:0-28191 GCA_014218235.1 Colocasia esculenta
GACAAAGATTGCTACTCTATCAGAAGTAAGTTATCATGACCTAGTAAAGGCTTTTTATGTGTGCCTGAAGATTGAGGATGCGGTCCTTGACATCATCTGTCAAAGGAACCCAGATTAGAATCTCATATGCTCTTTTGGAGTCTCTATTTGGAGTTTGCACCACCGGTCACAGTGGGGTTCACACTGTGGACATCTAGGCTAAAGGATTAGGGATTATTGGTCCTGAGTTTAAGCTTAAGGATGGGAAGATGGATATCAACCAGATGAACGCCTTCAACCGCCTCCTGCACTTTATAGTTTGTCAGATTTTGGTCCCCAGAAATGCCACTTTCTCAACTTATACTAAGGCAGATTCAGATATGATGTTCTGGACCATCCAGAACCAAGAAATAAACATGGCAGAAATTATTTTGGAAAGGATGAAGTTTGCATCTGCTCAGATTTGGGACAAAAAGAATAAATAAATGTGTCCCTTCCATATACTCACTTGCTCACCAAGGTTTTTCAACTTTTGGTATAAATTTTATCTCAGCAGTGCTAGAGAAGATGGGGTAGGCAATCCGCAGCAGAAATTTGAAGAGAAGCGGATTCTCTCAGATTAATGGTTTGGACAAAGACTTCAATAGCTGAGGGTGAAGCTGTTGAACTACTCCTATATTTTACCCTTTATTTTGGTGATAACAAAATATATGTTTAATTAATTATTATTATTAAATATTAAATATCATGTTTTTCTTAATAAATATAAATTATGTGATTAATTGAATATTAAATATATTTAATACCATGATTTTCTAATAATAAATTAAATATCATGATTTTCTAATAAATATAAATTTATGACATTATTGCCATATGATTTTCACTAAAATGATAATCGATGTCATTCAATATACATCAATATACACGATTTCAATTCACAAAGTGCCATAAGGATTTGCTATCATAAGGATTCACTGCCATAAGGATTCGCTCTCATAAAGATTCACTCTCACATCGATTCGCTCTCATAACGATTCGTTCTCATAACGATTCGCTCTCACATTGATTCGCTCTCATAACGATTCACTCTCACATCGATTTGCTCTCATAAGGATTCACTGTTATAACGATTCGTTCTCATAACGATTCGCTCTCATAACGATTCGCTTTCATAAGGATTCACTGCTATAAGGATTCGCTCTCATAATGATTCACTGCTATAAGGATTCGCTCTCATAAGGATTCACTGCTATAAGGATTCACTCTCATAAGGATTCACTGCTATAAGGATCGCTTTCATAAAGATTTGATAAGTGAAACATGGATTCCTTTGTAAAACATGGTTTCCTTTGTAAACATGGATTTCATAAGTGAAACATGGTTTTGATCTTTTAAACATAGATTTCCTTTATATTCCAAAATATTTTTTGGCATCTAGTGAAAAAGTCAAATATTCTTAATTTGTGTAATCCCCTATCTTTCTGATAGGAGATCTTTTTTGCTTATCTTTCTAGATCTCTTCTTTCCTGCTAACAAAAAGGAGATTACTTACTACTTCTGGGTGGCAACAGGAAATATAGAGGTATGAGCCTTTTTGACAGAAACACTCTTTTAACTAAACACTTTCTCCTATGCTTGCAGACCTCGTAGACCATAAAATCAGAAGAAGAGAGCATGAGTAACGGCTAGAACTCTAACAGATCTCCTCAACGAATTTATTTAAATTGCTCATATAAAAGATGAAGCATTGTTGAAGAACAGAAGAGAGCTTTCCTGAAGAATTTTCAAGACTGTACATCTGGGAAGAACCTCAACTCCACATACACTCAAAGGAAAGAGAGAAAGAGCCTGAGCCCAAGAAGAAGTGTTCAAGCATCTGAAGCCCTCAAGCTTCAAGCTCCTTCTCCTCTCTTCACTCTCTCTCTGTGCATCTTTGTAATCTGGGGAGAGAGTCTTTTTGCTGAGAGTTCTTTTAGTTGGTTTCATTTGTTCCAACTCTCAGCTTTGTTCTTTTTTTTAAGAAAAACTTCTGTCTAGCTGTAGGACTGTATACAGTGTAGAACCTAACTAGAGGTTTGTGTCTAGCAGAACCGCACTGGGGTTTGTACCAGGAGGTTGGCTTCTTTACCTGTAAGAGAAGTGGGTTGCCTTCTTGCCCGGAAAGAGAAGAAGACCAGCTGTGGTGCTGGGTGTTGTATTGTCCTTGAGGGGGACTGTACCCTTGGTTAGTAAAATCCCAAGAGGTTGCTTGGGGACTGGATGTAGGACTTCCATGTGGGAAGGGCCGAACCAAGATAAATCCCTTGTGTTATTCGTGTGATTGCTTACTTGCTTCCGCCTGCTACTCTTTATCACACTAAACTAACCAAACTTTGAAGTGATAATTTTCTGTGTTTAAGTTTTTGTTTCAGATTTTAGAAAAACCTATTCACCCCCCCTTCTAGGTTTGTTTGCTGTCGTACCAAAAGGGCCAATCAGTGGTATCAGAGCGGGTCTCTGAACTTTCAAGAAGATCCAACGATCTTAGAGCAAAGATCAATGACAGCTCAAGGATATGCTGAAGGTCAATCAGTCACCAGACCTCCATTCTTCGATGGAGAAGACTATCAATATTGGAAGATGAGAATGGAATGCTTCATTCGAGGCACATACTTTGATCTGTGGCAGGTAATTGAGGTAGGTGATTTTGTTATTGTTCCTGTTGAAGGCACTACTGCTATTACAGCAGCAGATAAGCATAAATTATCCCTAAAACTTAAAGCTAAGAACTTTTTATGTTGTGCTTTATCTAAAAAGGAATTTAGTAGAGTATCTTTTGTAAATCTGCCAAAGAAATATGGAATAAGCTGCAGATAATTTATGAAGGAACAGATAAAGTGAAACAAACTAGGATAGATATTCTTGTTTCACAATACGAATAATTAAAATGCTTCATAATGAAAATATCACTACTATGTATAATAGATTTTCAAGCATAGTAGTAGGTTTAAATTCTCTTGGAAAAATTCTTTCTAATGAAGAAACCGTTAGAAAAATACTTAGGTCCTTAACTATTTCATAGACACCTAAAGTAACTGCTATTGAAGAGGCCCATGATTTAACCAAATTGTCGATTGATAATTTAATAGGTTCCCTCATGGCACATGAAATAAATATGGAGCGATTGTCTGAAAGCTCATCTAAGAAGAAATGTACTGATGCTCTTAAGGTTGTAGCTGCTCCTTCCACCTCTTCCTCTTCTAGTTCCCAAAATGCAGATTCTGAAGATAATGATGCTGATGAAGTATTGTACAAGCTTCAGAAGATTTTAAAGAAGAAGAAAAACATATCAAGAAGGATCCAAAGAAAGGAGAAAAAGGAGAAAGAACCAGTCTGCTATGAATGCAGAAAATCTGGGCATCTGAGACCAGATTGTCCAAGACTCAAGAAGACTAGTCAACCGAGAAGCCCAAGAAGCAGCACAAGAAATTTAAAAGAAAAGGCATGGCGGCTGCTTGGGAAAATGATGAGGTCACAAGCTCAGAATCATCAAGCTTAGAATCCGAAAAGGAGTATGTAATTTAGCCCTCATGGTGAGACTAGATGAGGTACATTCTGACTCATTTTTAATTCTTGCACAGATTCAGGGTCAGAATCAGAAGACTTAGAAGAAGTCTTAATGAACTGTATGCAAAACACAAGGGGTTGTAAAAGAACTAAAAAATCTGAAAAACAACTCTACTTGTTTGGAAAACACCAATTCTGATCTTAAATCCGAATTGGAGCAACTAAAAGAACAATTAAAAGATTGTAAAGATAAAAATTATCTTTTAAATGGAGATTTGAAAAGCAAGAATAATGAGAAGTTAGAGTTAGAAGAAAAATTAAAAACTCTAACTGAAGAAAATCTTTATTTAAAAGAATCAGTTAGAAAATTAACTAAAGGGAAAACATCTTTAGCCCTATGTTTAAAAGGATCAAAATCTGGAAATAATAAACAAGGTCTTGGATACAACCTCCTAAAAAAGAAAAACAAGTCATAATTCCTAAAAAATATCCATTACCAAATTTTGTAAGAGAAACCAAGTTACCTAAGAAAAAGACCCATGTAAAAGAAAATGTTTCAAAAAATTGTGTTCTAAACAGACATCATAAAATAATAAGAACTGTAAAATAGATTATATTCATTGTTGTTCTCATTGCAATAAATTAGGACACACAGTAAACACCTACATAACAAGGCACTTAGTATGGATCCTGAAAGGATATTTTTATGCATCTAACCATCAAGGACCCAAAAAAATTTGGGTACCTACTTCTGAGTAGTTTATTCGCAGGTTAGCCTTGGAGCATCAAAAACCAAGGATGCTCAAGGCAGGAGTGACTGCAGACTCTTCATTCAAATCACATCTGAAGAAAGAGTAGTCACAAAAATTGAATTGGTCTTTATTACTAATAATTATTTGCAAGTTTCATTTAGGTGGAGTCTCTCATTCAGGGGGAGCACAGACTAAGGGGGAGTTATTCATTTATGTCAATCATTGTTGAACCCTTCAATGGTAAGAATTTCTTTTACAAAGGGGAGAGAATACAATGGTAAGAACCTTCCTTTTTGGTTTGTGACAAAAGGGGGAGAGTATGCATGGTATGCATTATCTGCGAATTTTTCTGTATTTTCTATACTTTACATATTTTTGTCAGAAAATTCTCATAAATTTTGTCATCACCAAAAGGGGGGGGGGATTGTTGAACCAGTCCTATATTTTACCCTTTTATTTGGTGATAACAAATATATGTTTAATTAATTATTATTAAAAATATTTAATATCATGTTTTTCTTAATAAATATAAATTTATGTGATTAATTGAATATTAAATATATTTAATACCATGATTTTCTAATAATAAATTAAATATCATGATTTTCTAATAAATATAAATTTATGACATTATTGCCATATGATTTGTACTAAAACGATAAATCGATGTCCATTCAATATACATCGATTTCAGTTCACAAGTGTCATAAGGATTTGCTCTCATAAGGATTCATTGCCATAAGGATTCACTCTCATAAGGATTCGCTCTCACATCGATTCGCTCTCATAACGATTCGCTCTCATAACGATTTGCTCTCACATTGATTCGCTCTCATAACGATTCACTCTCACATCAATTCGCTCTCACATCAATTCGCTCTTATAAGGATTCACTGTCATAACGATTCGTTCTCATAACGATTCGCTCTCATAAGGATTCATTGCTATAAGGATTCGCTCTCATAAGGATTCACTGCTATAAGGATTCGCTCTCATAAGGATTCACTGCTATAAGGATTCACTCTCATAAGGATTCACTGCTATAAGGATTCGCTCTCATAAGGATTTGGTAAGTGAAACATGGATTGCTTTGTAAAACATGGATTCCTTTGTAAAACATGGTTTCCTTTGTAAAACATGGATTTCATAAGTGAAATATGCGTTTGATATTTTAAACATAGATTTCCTTTATATTCTAAAATATTTTTTGGCATCTAGTGAAAAAGTCAAATATTCTTGATTTGCGTAATCCTCTATCTTTTTGACAGGAGATCTTTTTTTGCTTATCTTTCTAGATCTCTTCTTTCCTGCCAACAAAAAGGAGATTACTTACTACTTCTGGGTGGCAACAGGAAACATAGAGGTATGAGCCTTTTTGACAGAAACACTCTTTTAATTAAACACTTTCTCCTATGCTTGCAGACCTCGTAGACCACAAAATATCAGAAGAAAGAGAACATGAGCAACGGCTAGAACTCAATGGATCTCCTCAACGGATTTATTTAAATTGCTCATATAAAAGATGAAGCATTGCTGAAGAACAGAAGAGAGTTTTCCTGAAGTTTTTTCAAGAGTGTACATCTGGGAAGAACCTCAACTCCACATACACTCAAGGAAAAGAGAGAAAGAGCCTGAGCCCAAGAAAAAGTGTTCAAGCATCTGAAGCCCTCAAACTTCAAGCTCCTTCTCCTCTCTTCACTCTCTCTGTGTGCATCTTTGTAATCTGGGGAGAGAGTCTTTTTGTTGAGAGTTCTTTTAGTTGGTTTTCATTTGTTCCAACTCTCAGCTTTGTTCTTTCTTTTTTAAGAAAGACTTCTGTCCAGCTGTAGGACTGTATACAGTGTAGAACCTAGCTAGGGGTTTGTGTCTAGCAGAACCGCACTGGGGTTTGTACCAGGAGGTTGGCTTCTTTACCTGTAAGAGAAGTGGGTTGCCTTCTTGCCCGGGAAAGAGAAGAAGACCAGCTGGGGTGCTGGGTGTTGTATTGTCCTTGAGGGGGACTGTACCCTTGGTTAGTAAAATCCCAAGAGGTTGCTTGGGGACTGAATGTAGGACTTCCATGTGGGAAGGGCCGAACCAGGATAAATCCCTTGTGTTATTCGTGTAATTGCTTACTTACTTCCACACTGGTACTCTTTATCACACTAAACTAACCAAACTTTGAAGTGATAATTTTCTGTGTTTAAGTTTTTGTTTCAGATTTTAGAAAACCTATTCACCCCCCCTCTAGGTTAGCTTGCTGTCGTACCAAAAGGGCCAACAGAAGCTATTATTGGTGAAGCCCAGGAAGTTCAAGAAGAGGAAGTTCTGGCAGTGAAAGCAGAAGCAGAACCAGGAGCTTCAGTTGAGCAAGAACAAGTTCATGAAGAAATTCATATGGCTCAAGAGGAAGCAACAGCAGATAAAACAGCAGAAGTCAGAATTGAAGACTCAGTGCTTAGCAGCCGTCGGATTGAGGACATTCCTAGTGAGCAGATTGAGCCCGTTGGGCAAATTGCAGAGGATGTGCCTCCTTCATCTCGTATTGCTTCCATTCTTAGGGATGCACTGGACTCCCTTCTTAGCAGTCAGGGGAGCCAGTGGTCAGGGATGTTCAGGCTACAAGTGATGCACATGTTTGTTTTAGAAGAGGCTTCCATTCAAGGGGAGCAAATAGATGTGCAAGCAGAAAATGCTCCTATCAGGGGGAGCAAGGTCAATGTCTATAGATGTTGGCAGAGAAGATTGGCACCAGGCCACAATGAGAATTCTGTTTTGGAAGAGGCTCCCATACAAGGGGAGCAGGAGATTGTGATTGAAGATGTGCAAGGAGTAGCCCCTCCTATTCAAGAAGAGCAAGTTGTTGAAGAGCAAGCAGCTTCTCAAGGGGAGCACACAGCTAATGTCCCCATTGTTATCAGTTCAGAGAAGACATTATGAAAAGTGCCTCAGATGACAGTGATGACTCTGTGGAGCCATTGGAAGGGTAAGAGAAGTCAAGGGAAAGAAGTGGCTCAGGAAACTCCTCTCCTTACCTGGCGGCCACATCAGAAGAAGAAGAAGCTGAAGATAATATGAAGTCTGTTATTAAAGACGGAATGAGCAGGAAAGATTATGTGCTCTGTGCAATCAGATATTCAGT
Source organism: Colocasia esculenta (assembly GCA_014218235.1). NCBI lineage: Eukaryota > Viridiplantae > Streptophyta > Magnoliopsida > Alismatales > Araceae > Colocasia > Colocasia esculenta. The sequence continues at coordinate 7,402 of JACBKR010003626.1, forward strand.
CAATTTTCATAAGCTAGAGTACTTCAGCTAAGGAAATGAGAATGGTAAGAAATGCAGTGAGATGGGTGCGAAGTGAGCTCATAAGCATCAAGGAATCTATAGCCGCACTTGGAGATTTGGTCAGGGCCGCAGTCCTCAAATGCCCCTCCTGCTCCTCTTGCAGATCCAATTTCTGAAAGAGCCGCTGGGCCATCAGGGCCAGTTTCGGAAAAGTCATCAAGGCCATCTGAGAATTGGCAGGGCCATCAGGGCCAGTTTCAGAAGAGCCATTAGGGCCACAGTTAATGAAGAGGTAGCTACTGAAATGGAAGTTAATGTTGAACCTGTGAAGGCTGGGCCACCAGGGCATCAGAGGATGTTGTTGGGTCAACTGGGCTAGTGGTTTCCGAGGGTGTGCCTCCAAGAGTAGAAGAGCCAGTTGTAGCTCTAGAAGCCCCTGATTCTTCATCTCTTGCAACTCCAGCCCCTTCTTCACCACCATCTTCCTCCACAGCACTCCAGCAGCTATCACCTTCAAACACCCCTGCTCGCTCCATTCTTCTCCAACTCCTTTCCTTCTGAATCCTCCTCATCTCTGCCACCTCTACATCAATTCCACCACCTCCTCCTGTTCTTGAAGACTCTCCAGCCTCTTCATCAGCTGGAGCCTCATCTTCCTCTGGTCCTTCTTCAGATGGACCGCCATCATACCTCCTACCCATCAATCATTTCTCCATCCTCCTTCTCCTCCTTCCTTTGTCACTTTTATATCTGATGGTGCACAATTAGAAGGTCAATTTCTCAATAATTTGGTGAGTTGGAAATTACCACCATCCGTTTAGTTCTGGCAGTTGCCCACATGTCCACAGGACTGACTCTTCTAGTCCTGTCTCTAAAAGAGAAGCTCTCCAACACTCTTGCTCTTCCATCGAACCTAAATTTCCTCCTCTTTGGTTTTCCCTCACTATTGAGAATCAGAGAAAACTAATCTACTGTGAATATCTCCAAAAATGTATCTTTGCCACCCTTTTGGTGTTCCTTTTCTCAACATCATCGATCACCTCAATGTTGTCCTTCTCTATAATCACTTCTTAAAAGCCGATCAATCCAAAATCTTCAAATGGCTGAATGCAAGTCTGAGATCAGTGGCTAAAGGCATAAGACTCTCTACAGGAAGTTTCTTCTTATGAAGTCCGAACGGTTTTCCACCCCGGATCACCCACTCACTCTATCTGAGTGGTTGTTCATCCATCATCAGTCTACCTAGGCGCCTTTTATTCAAAAAGAAGTTAAGCTCATCACGTACTTCCAGCTCTTCAATGACTATCGGTATCTTCACAAGCTACCTGAAGTGCAGTTGGGTCAATTCTAGGGAGCCACTGCTTTTTTGAAAGTTGAAAATCCAGTCATTGCTCCTTCAAAGTAGATTTCGCTACCTTGCAAATTCCAGACATGTGTTTCTTCCTAAGCTGCACTCCTTGGTCATGGGTAGGATCTCAGCTCAACAGGGTCGTCTCCCCCTTCCAAAGATTCATCTTCAGAGAATTTCATCTAGGCCATATCTCCTCTGAAGTTCTTACTCATTTGCTATCTGAATGTGAAAGGCTTTCTCCCATGACTGGGAAAAGCATTATAACCAGTCAGCCCTTCAGTTGGAAGCCTTTAAACAGCTCCTTGTTTTAAGGTAGGCAAGCCTATTCTCTCACAGCTGAGCCTTTTGGATTTAATTCTATCCATCTAGTTCAAGAACCCTATGATCAGTGGGTCGCGCGGTACAAGCTTTTTATGGATTTTGAAGGAAGATCTTCTGCAGCATCAGATCCACTACCCTATCAAGATGAATCAATTTCTTCAGTTTGCTAGCTTTAGATCTTTTATTTCCTTCAAAGAATCCCTTGGCAAAGATGAATATGCTAATTTTCTAGAAGATTAGCACCAACTTCACATCAAGAGAATGCTTCCGGACATGGGGTCATCTTACTCTATTGTCTTTGGGATTTTTTCAGACCTATTTTGAGGAGCAGGAATGCAAGGCGTTGCGCATTATTCAGCGGCATGCCTCTCTTCTATCTCCTGTTTTCTACCTTCATGTAACCCCTCAAGATAAATAGAAAAGTTCTTTGATCTTATCTCTCTTTTATCTTTCTTCTTTGTCTCCGAATGATACTTCTTTTTTGCTTATGACAAAAAGGGGGAAAATATAGTCTTCTGAAATACATCTCTCATGATTTTTATTCCGCAATTTTTTAGATTTCGTTAGAACATCTTTAGTTAATGATATGTTTTGTCATCACCAAAAAGGGGAGATTGATGATCAGATTATCGCCTATGTAATTTAATTAATTACATATCTATTTTGGTGATTAACAAAATTATGATAAATTTACTCTAACATAATCTCTATGAGATTTGAGTACATGAAATAAATCAAGAAATTCAAGCAAAATCAGTAATTTTTATCACCTTGTAGCATTTACAGTTCAAGCAACAATTTTCTAAGTACTCATCGATTTTCTAGTTGTTTATAACGATTCGCTAAGAGATCGCAACGATTTGCCTCTCACAATGATTCGCTAAGAGATCACAACGATTTGCCTCTCACAACTATTTGATAAGTGTGCCATCGATTCCGAGCTCATAACGATTTGGTTATCGCATCAATTTTTTAAGTGAGAACAATGATTTGCTCTCACAACGATTTCGGGTTTCACAACGACTCGTTAAGTTCATAACGATTCGATAAGTTACACAATGACTCAGTCACTGTAACGATTCATTAAGTTCCATAATGACTTGTCATCCTAACGATTCGATACAGTAAACAACGATTTGTTCACCATATCGACTCGATAAGTGAAACAATGATTTCTCGAACGATTTGCTGACACTGTCATAACGATTTGTCTCTACAATGATTTGGTTACTAATGCATAATGATTTTGTGTACATCGACTTACTTATAATATATAACGATTCACATGATAACGACTCATCACACAACGATTTCATAAGTCATGATCATATCGTTTCATGATGTATAACGACTTGATATTCAAACCTATCTCAGATAGCTTGAAAAATCAAAATCTTCCTTCGCATTTCTCTCACATCCATGCATTTATTACGACTGAACATATCACTGCAATGCATGCACCGATATTTTCTACTCTTTTGTTTTTATATTAGAACATCTTTTAACAAGAACAGAATGGAACTTCTATTTCGATATAAATCATTCTAACGTTGACTGAACAAGAGAAACCTAGCTGTCTATTATTTTAGCATTTTAATGCGTGCAAGTCTCTGACAACGCATCAATACAACGTTGGACAATATAAAAGAATAAAGGACATCAAAGAAGATCCTCTCTCTTTTTACGTGCATGGAAAGCTAAAGGCTGTTGAACAAGAAGCTCTCTTTAGTGACATGTAGTCCTACGTAAACAAAAGCTTAAGATAATGATACTTCCCGTTCAAATTTTTAAGAAAGACATATATAGCAGACTGAAGCTCCAAAAACAGAAGACAATGACGACATCTTTACAAAAGCTTTTGCAGCATCTGAAAGAGTGAAGCTTCACTCCTTTGCTTGTCTACTCTTAGCTCTCTGCATTTCTTTGTGTTATGTCTTGAGAGCTTCTAGTACTGAGAGTGTTCCTCATCGTGGATCTTTTCCTCTCAGTTTTGCTTCGAATCGCGTTGTCTTTAAGCTTGATCTAGGGCTTGTTGTGACGGCCCTCATTATACCGTACGGTTATACCAACCCACGTCGGTATAGCGAGAGTCCTCACAGTGGGACATTTACCCAAACGATACAAACAGCTGAGATACACGCGAATATACGAACAGAGTAGCGGAAGTAAAAGACTACTGTCTTCATTCATTCATCATCCACATTTAACATACATGAAATTGCAATAACATTAAAGAACTTAAAAGTTCACATAATTAATTGCTGAAAAAAGTACACAATGTCCACACTTATACAATTTCCTCATGATTTCTAGTACAATGTCACTTTTACATACTATGAAAGCACAAAGGGGTACACTGCTCCAACAATCTAAACTCCGCGCTCGGAGTCCGTCTCTACCGTCTCCTCCACGAGAGTCTCGTCACCGTCTATACCTGTACGCCGAAGCAAGGAGTGAGTCTTAAGACTCAGCAAGCAACACTACTCATAACATACACGTATAAGTCATAGCGGTTTCTACATGCACATTCACAAATTTCAACATATGGCATGCTAGTCATTTGAAAGTTGCAACCTATCATGAAAGTTCTACAATTTAATACATGGATCATGCTTTCAGATTTCTAAGAATAAAACTTACCTATCACATGCTCTCTATTCAATTTACTCGTGAAATTTTGCCTTTAAGAACCAAGACATGAGAGCTACAACATGAACACTGTGCATATAAGGGAGAACACAACTAGCATGGACTTTACATGTTCTTAAGCACATACATAGACATTTTCACATGCTTTAAGTTGCTGGTTTCACATGGTTTAATGGCTGTAAACCTACACATGAGAGCTACAATGTTGTTTAAAACATACCATGTGAACAACCAATCATGCTATTTTGTACACGTGCTCATCAATTATCCCTAACATGGATTCTAGACATTTTCGCACATATAACATGATGATAACAACATGAATTACTGATTTCACATGGTTTCAGATTTGTCTCACATGGATTTCAATGTCATATTCTCACATTTTTAGTTTCACATTTCTTTACACAAGTTTCCAATTCACATGGTTGCACTTTGCACATACACATTTCACATTGTTCACTTACACATTAACACATGAACACTACACATTACACATTACACATTCACATTTTAGGTGCCGTGACACATAGTCCAAACCACCAAAGAAGACATATACACATCACATTACACATAGACGCCATCTAGGCATTACAATGGCGACTCTTGGACTGCGCAGACCGGGAGAACAAGTCTCCACCCTAACCAGTGGTACTTGTCCACCTCCAGGATTTCCCCCTAATGCCCTTAGGGTCACTTACACATTGAACTTTCTCAGGGGGACTTTTCCCTGATACAGTTCCACTGCCCTCTACGGAAGCAGTGTCACATTGGCACAGTTACACATTTACATTTTACCGATTTACACATGTTTTACACATATCACTTTTCATCTCATTCACTTTCTCACTCACATGCATATCTCTGTTTTCCTGACATGACACTACAGAATTTCAGGAGTTTAACACACAGTAAATCACCATCAGGTTGGGTTTAAACGATATCTAATCACTTTACGATGACATGCATAAATTTTTACATTTCACATGGAAAAGTACATAACTCCTTATATACTGGTCCAAATGACCTGAAATTTAACCACATGCTATTTTCGGGTTCAAGATCATACATTCAATTTTTCAGATTTTTCTGAGCTAATAGAATTTACAGAAAATCAAATACCTATTTAGCATGCCATTCATAATTTAAGTTGACATGGAGTTTAACACCATCATACATTTTTGCCACTTACTGTTTGAACAGAGACTAACTGTTATATGCATGATCTGAAAATACAGAATTACCCTAAATCATACAACCATAGATCGATCACAACAATTCTTTCTTGCATGCCTTTTTATTTACCGAACCGAAATTAATAGCATTTATGCAAGCATGGACAATTTATCAAAATTTGAGTACACATATACTAATCCACTAACTTCATGATCTGACAAAACTTAGGGCACTCAGACTAGTCCTAATCAAAAACATGGATTGGCAAGATCATCAACAATCATGCTTGAAATTTCATGGGATAATAATCTCTAACATTCACCACCACACATCATAACTCATCCACACACCACATTTACCAGTATACATAGTGTATAGGGTTACCATATATCCTCATCACGGAAAACCCATCGAAAATAATCGTATAGGAGGGCAGAACAGTTTACTGTTCTGTCCAGATGAACTTGGCGGCGGTCTCTGGCCGCTAATTCAAGTCAGCGGCAGTCGATGGACGCCAATCATGATCTCAGCGTCCAGGGACCTTGCCGTTAATGCAGTCTGTGCAGACACAGACCCGAGCTCTCAAGATAGGGTGAATGTGGGGGTCAAGGACACGAAGAAAAATACACAAAAATGTTAAAACCGTCCTAGACTCATACGGGAACCTTATGGTAGGGTCACTTGCCTTTTAGAAAATGCTAAGGATCAAATGCTGGTGAAGCCCTCCTTGGGCAGTCCCAAGAAGTGCAGAAATGTCCTCCAAGATCTCCTTCCTCCGCTCTGGATGATCTCCACAGCAAGGAAATGTCGGGGGCCTTCCTCGATGATCCTCTTGCCTCCAGTTGCAGTAGAACGCCGGACAAGCTTCAGAAGTTCGGATTTTGGGCTGCAAAGATGGGGTTTTCTCACAGCTCAGAAGCTAGGTTTTCTTTCTCTCTTGTTTCTCTCTTGCAAAAGGGTGAAGAGAGGGTTGGGAGCAGATTCGGGTTTGTATATGGGAGAGACTTCTCTCCCACTCACAGGTGACAAGATGGCTCTCAGAGCCGTTGGGGACAGCTCCCCAATGGGTGAGCTTCCTTGTTTCCGGAATTTCTGGCTCTGCAACGCATGCAGGTCAGAGAAATAGGCGTCCACATCGTTAGACGCCAGGATTAGTGTTGGCGTCCATGGGTGGACGCTGACACCACCTCAACGGCTAGGGGTTGACGCCAATCTGGCCTTCGGCCAGAACTCTAAAACATGCAGAAAACTATGCATGCCATGCATATATACATGCAATATGTATATGGTAGTGTATCCATACTATCACCATTCAATACATGCATTATTTACATCTAGTATAAACACATGCACACGTAATTGTACTAATTAATACGTACGTAAATATGTATACATACACAAGCACAAATATACACACACAAATACATAATGCGACGAAAATTCGAGGGCCTTACACCCTCTCCCCCTTAAAGAAACTTCGTCCTCGAAGTTAGAACGACACTACTCAAACAAAAGGGGATACTTCTTCTTCATCGCATCCTCAAGCTCCCAAGTAGCCTCCTCTCGTGAGAAGTTCCGCCATAGAACTTTCACCGACGCAATACTCTTGTTCCGGAGATGCTGAACCTTCCGGTCAAGATAGCTACTGGTTGCTCGACATACGAAAGATCTGGCTGGATCTCCACTGGCTCATGACTAATCACATGAGACGGATCTCGGACATACTTCCTGAGCATAGATACGTGGAATACAGGTGAACGCTAGCCAAAGCTGGGGGTAATGCTAGCTCATATGCCACGCTGCCCAAACGTCTGAGAATCTCATATGGGCCAATGAATCTAGGGCTTAGCTTGCTATGCCTGCCAATCTGACGACACCCGAGTAGGCGATATCTTCAAAGAAGACATGATTCGCCAACCTCGATCCAAATCGCTTCTCCGTTGTCGGCTACTCCGCATCATCCTTCCCAATCCATACCCCCTCTCCTCAACCTATCCTCGAGCGTCTGGATAGTCCTCTCGGACTGTCCATCGGTCTGGGATGAAACGCCGAACTGAGCTTCAGCTCCGAACCTAACGCATCCTGAAGACCCTTCCACACCTCGAAGTAATCTCGGATCTCGATCCGAAATGATCGACTTCGGCACACCATGCAATCTAATGATACCACTAATACAATCTAGCTAAACTCTCTACTGACTGCTTCTTCTTCATAGGCAAGAAATGAGCAGTCTTCGAGAATCTATCTACAACTACCCAAATCGAGTCATTGCCCCTTCTAGATCGAGGCAAACCCGAAACGAAGTCCATAGTGACAGCTTCCCACTTCCACACTGGGATATCCATCCTCTGCATAAGGCCGGATGGTCGCTGTCGCTCGGCCTTCACTTGCTGACATACTAGACATCTAGACACATAATCCGCAACATCTTTCTTCATGCCGGACCACCAAAATGATCTCTTCAGGTCTTGATACATCTTAGTGTTACCCGGATGAATAGAGAATCGCGATCTATGAGCCTCCGCTAACACATGCTCACGGACATCTACTAAATCAGGGACACAAACACGTGCTGAAATCTAATCACACCGTCCTCATCACGAGCAATGCCCGCCTTACCCACTAATTCTAACAATCTAGGGTCGGCTTCCTGTTGCTCGATCACCTCATCCAAAACGAGGATCTAAGGATAGCTGAGCTACAAAAGCCTGACACAGCGATGGCTCTAACTCGGTCATAGAGTACGCCGCATCTCCAACATCTTCCAATCCTGCTGGAGCGAAGACCTCTTCTACTAAGAGCATCCGCTACGACATTCGCCTTTCCAGGGTGATACTGAAGGTCGAAGTCATAGTCCTTCAAGAACTCAATCCATCTTCTCTGCCTCAGGTTTAATTCCTTTTGGGAGAAAAGATACTTCAAGCTCTTGTGGTCAGTAAACACCTCAAATCTGACACCATAAAGATAGTGCCTCCAGATCTTTAGTGCATGAACCACTGCTGCGAGCTCCAAGTCATGAGTCGGATAGTTCCTCTCATGCTCCTTTAACTGACGAGAAGCATAAGCCACTACCCTTTCTTGCTGCATGAGCACAGCCTAACCCAATCTGAGACGCATCCGTATAAATGGCAAGCCCTCTAGACCACTAGGCAATACCAATACCGGAGCAGAAGTAAGCTTAGCCTTCAATAGCTGGAAGCTACGCTCACATGCCTCAGACCATACGAACCTCTCACCCTTCCTGGTCAGCTTTGTCAAGGGGCGGCGATGGATGAGAAACCCTCAATGAATCGCCGATAGTAACCAGCTAACCCAATAAAACTACGAATCTCCGAAGGGGTCTTGGGAACCTCCCAATCCATAACTGCCTGGACCTTCGCTGGATCAACTGCAACACAGCGCCGGAGATAACATGCCCGAGGAAATGAACCTCGCGCAACCAAAATCGCACTTGCTGAATTTTGCATACAGCTTGTGCTCACGAAGAACCTCTAACACTAACCTCAAATGCTGACGGTGGGTGGCCTCATCCGGAGAATAGACCAACACATCGTCAATAAACACTACGACAAAGCTATCTAAATACGGCCTAAACACCCGGTTCATGAGATCCATGAACGCTGCAGGGGCGTTGGTCAATCCGAAAGGAAGGACCAAGAACTCATAATGTCCATAACGGGTTCTAAATGCCGTCTTGGACACATCCTCACTCCGAATCCTCAACTGATGATAACCAGATCGCAAGTCAATCTTAGAAAAGACTGATGCATCTCGCAACTGGTCAAACAAGTCATCAATACGAGGTAAGGGATACCTGTTCTTCACAGTCACTTGGTTCAACTTCCTATAGTCAATACACAACCTAAGTGACCCGTCTTTCTTCTTGACGAATAATACAGGTGCGCCCCAAGGGGAACACTAGGGCGAATAAATCCCTTATCAAGCAACTCTTGCAACTGCCTCCTCAACTCGGCTAACTCCGCAGGTGCCATCCGATATGGAGCCTTCGAGATAGGAGAGGTGCCCGGAAGCAACTCTATGGTAAACTCTATCTCTCTATCCGGTGGCAATCCAGACAAGTCATCAGGAAGACACATCTGGAAATCCTGCACTACCTCAATCTCCGCAAGAGTAAGTGACTCATCAGCCTCTGGCACTAACACCACTGGCAAGAAAAGCGTCACAACCCTTGTTTACCATGCGCATCGCCTTCATGGCAGAGATGACTAACTTTCCAGCCAAGTTCCTTGGCAAGGGATGAGAGAACTCGTCCTCACCAGGAATGCGGAAAACAATCCTCTTCCGACGACAATCCACTAACGCATAGTGCTCCTCTAGCCAATCCAGACCAAGAATAGCATCATAGTCCTTCATCTTTAGCAAGAAGAAACACCCATCTAGGATTCTATCCTCAATGCACACAGGTAACGACGGAATGCACTTCCTAGTCGATACCGTACCCGCAGGGGTGTGCACAGACAAGGCCTCTAAATCCTCAGACTCTACGCCTGACTCTAGGGCTAACTGCCTAGCGAACCGCTCGGAAATGAACGAGTGAGTAGCACCCGTATCAAACAAAACCGAGCGTGCACACCTAAAAGCAAAACCGTACCTTCGTGCTGCTCGCTCGCTCGGCGTCCTCGCGAGCTAAAGCAAACACTCGAGCTGGGGCTCGAGGCCTTCCTGGTCTTCCTGTAGCTGGCGCGGCTGCCGCTACTGCTGGGGCTGGCGCTCCACGCTGAGCTCCCTGCTGAAGTCTTGGGCAATCTTTGATCTTGTGGTCGCTGCTCCCGCACTTCAAGCATCTACCCGCTACCAACCAACACTCGGAACCACCATGTGTCTTCCCGCAATGGGGACACTCTTTCTTCACACCAGGGGACGTACAGAAGGTACCTGAGAGTTGCTGACTGTCACGGATCGCTGCGGTGTCTGGTACACCGTTTTCTTCTTATCCTGCCGCTGGAATGTCGCTGCCGGCCTCTTCTGCGAAGCCTTCTTTTCCTCCAGATATTGCTCCATTTCTCCCTCCTGCCTGCAGGCAGCACTGAGGGCCTCGTCCAACTGCGGTGGTCAAACGCCACGAGTCTCGTCCGCAGTGATGGCTTGAGTCCCATCACGAATTTCTTCGTCTTCCTGCGCTCATCCTCTACGATATGCGGTGCATACTTAGAAAGTTCAGAAAACCTTGCCTCGTATTCCAGCACGGTCATGGAGCCTTGCGTCAGGGAGAGAAATTCCTGCTCCATTTTGTCCTGGATATGCTCTGGGACGAACTTGGCTCGAAAGAGCCTCACGAACGCGTCCCACCCACGTCTACTGCTCCGTCCTCAAAGCGTGTACGTAGTAGGAGGACCACCATACATCCGCTCTCTCCTGCAATACACCTAACAAACTAAATTAAGCAGAACATACAAACATACAAAATTAAAAGTCTACCTGTAGCATGTAGGTGGCTAATGTCACCTTATCCTCATCAGGGCACCTGATGGCTCGGAAGATTTTCTCTGTCTCCCTTAACCAACTTTCTGCCATTAATGGATCACTCTCCCCCTTAAAAGAGGGTGGGGTCATCCTCTTGAATCGCTCCATGATGGGAGGTCCACCATGGTCCTGAGCTGGTGCCTGAGCCTGCTACATTAAACAATAGGCAATACACAATAAACACAATATCATGCAATTTAAATAGCAACTACTAGTTGTTTCATTATTCTACCTGGGCCTCCAACTGTGCCTGGAGTGCTGCCTGGGTATGAGCCTGCGTCTGCATGGCTTGCACCAGACCTTGCATGAATACTCCGTAATCACAGGCGGCGGTGGGGAAGTACAGGACCTGGGTGCCGGGGCCTGCTGCTCCGCCTGCTCGTCACGTCGCGGCTCGTCCTCACGGCCGACGCTCCACCACGCCTACCTCTCGAAGCCATGGCTGTAATAAAATTTCAGCCACTATTAGAGCTAGGTTACTAAGTTTTCTAACCATTTTCTTATCTATCTTTCACTTCTTATTAGTGTTTTCTACACATGTGGACATACTTAGCATGCAATGGGGATGATGACTTAGGTATATTCATGTGCAATCTCACCGGTCGCTCTGATACCAATCTCTGTGACGGCCCTCATTATACCGGTACGGTTATACCAACCCACGTCGGTATAGAGAGTCCTCACAGTGGGACATTTACCCAAACGATACAAACAGCTGAGATACACGCGAATATACGAACAGAGTAGCGGAAGTAAAAGAACTACTGTCTTCATTCATTCATCATCCACATTTAACATACATGAAATTGCAATAACATTAAGAACTTAAAAGTTCACATAATTAATTGCTGAAAATTAAGTACACAATGTCCACACTTATACAATTTTCTCATGATTTCTAGTACAATGTCACTTTTACATACTATGAAAGCACAAAGGGGTACACTGCTCCAACAATCTAAACTCCGCGCTCGGAGTCCGTCTCTACCGTCTCCTCCACGAGAGTCTCGTCACCGTCTATACCTGTACGCCGAAGCAAGGAGTGAGTCTTAAAGACTCAGCAAGCAACACTACTCATAACATACACGTATAAGTCATAGCGGTTTCTACATGCACATTCAAAATTTCAACATATGGCATGCTAGTCATTTGAAAGTTCTACAATTTAATACATGGATCATGCTTTCAGATTTCTAAGAATAAAACTTACCTATCACATGCTCTCTATTCAATTTACTCGTGAAATTTTGCCTTTAAAGAACCAAGACATGAGAGCTACCAACATGAACACTGTGCATATATGAAGGAAAACACAACTAGCATGGACTTTACATGTTCTTAAGCACATACATACATTTTCACATGCTTTAAGTTGCTGGTTTCACATGGTTTAATGGCTGTAAACCTACACATGAGAGCTACAATATTGTTTAAAACATACTATGTGAACAACCAATCATGCTATTTTGTACACGTGCTCATCAATTATCCCTAACATGGATTCTAGACATTTTCGCACATATAAACATGATGATAACAACATGAATTACTGATTTCACATGGTTTCAGATTTGTCTCACATGGATTTCAATGTCATATTCTCACATTTTTAGTTTCACATTTCTTTACACAAGTTTCCAATTCACATGGTTGCACTTTGCACATACACATTTCACATTGTTCACTTACACATTAACACATGAACACATACACATTACACATTACACATTCACATTTTAGGTGCCGTGACACATAGTCCAAACCACCAAAGAAGGACATATACACATCACATTACACATAGACGCCATCTAGGCATTACAATGGCGACTCTTGGACTGCGCAGACCGGGAGAACAAGTCTCCACCCTAACCAGTGGTACTTGTCCACCTCCAGGATTTCCCCCTAATGCCCTTAGGGTCACTTACACATTGAACTTTCTCAGGGGGACTTTTTCCTGATACAGTTCCACTGCCCTCTACGGAAGCAGTGTCACATTGGCACAGTTACACATTTACACATTTTACCGATTTACACATGGTTTTACACATATCACTTTTCATCTCATTCACTTTCTCACTCACATGCATATCTCTGTTTTCCTGACATGACACTACAGATTTAGGAGTTTAACACACAGTAAATTCACCAATCAGGTTGGGTTTAAACGATATCTAATCATTTACGATGACATGCATAATTTTACATTTCACATGGAAAATACATAACTCCTTATATACTGTCCAAATGACCTGGAAATTTAACCACATGCTATTTTCGGGTTCAAGATCATACATTCAATTTTTCAGATTTTTCTGAGCTAAATAGAATTTACAGAAAATCAAATACCTATTTAGCATGCCATTCATAATTTAGTTGACATGGAGTTTAAACCATCATGCATTTTGCCACTTACTGTTTGAACAGAGACTACTGTTATATGCATGATCTGAAAATACAGAATTACCCTAAATCATACAACCATAGATCGATCACAACAATTCTTTCTTGCATGCCTTTTTATTTACCGACCGAAATTAATAGCAATTTATGCAAGCATGGACAATTTATCAAAATTTGAGTACACATACACTAATCCACTAACTTCATGATCTGACAAAACTTAGGGCACTCAGACTAGTCCTAATCATAAAACATGGATTGGCAAGAATCATCAAACAAATCATGCTTGAATTTCATGGGATAATAACTCTAACATTCACCACCACACATCATAACTCATCCACACCACATTTACCAGTATACATAGTGTATAGGGTTACCATATATCCTCATCACGGAAAACCATCGAAAATAATCGTATAGGAGGGCAAACAGTTTACTGTTCTGTCCAGATGAACTTGGCGGCGGTCTCTGGCCGCTATTCAATGTCAGCGGCATAGTCGATGGACGCCAATCATGATCTCAGCGTCCAAGGACCTTGCCGTTAATGCAGGTCTGTGCAGAACACAGACCCGAGCTCTCAAGATAGGGTGAATGTGGGGGTCAAGGACACGAGAAAAATACACAAAAATGTTAAAACCGTCCTAGACTCATACGGGAACCTTATGGTAGGGTCACTTGCCTTTTAGAAACACTCCTAAGGGATCAAAAGTGCTGGTGAAGCCCTCCTTGGGCAGTCCCAAGAAGTGCAGAATGTCCTCCAAGATCTCCTTCCTCCGGCTCTTGGATGATCTCCACAGCAAGGAAATGTCGGGGAGCCTTCCTCGATGATCCCTCTTGCCTCCAGTTGCAGTAGAACGCCGGACAGCTTCGGAAGTTCGGATTTTGGGCTGCCAAGATGGGGTTTTCTCACAGCTCAAGCTAGGGTTTTCTCCTCTTGTTTCTCTCTTGCAAAAGGGTGAAGAGAGGGTTGGGGAGTAGATTCGGGTTTGGTATATGGGAGAGACTTCTCTCCCACTCACAGGGTGACAAGATGGCTCTCAGAGCCGTTGGGGACAGCTCCCCAATGGGTGAGCTTTCTTGTTTCCGGAATTTCTGGCCCTGCAACGCATGCAGGTCAGAGAAATAGGCGTCCACATCGTTAGACGCCAGAATTAGTGTTGGCGTCTATGGGTGGACGCTGACACCACCTCAACGGCTAGGGGTTGACGCCAATCTGGCCTTCGGCCAGAACTCTAAAACATGCAGAAAACTATGCATGCCATGCATATATACATGCAATATGTATATGGTAGTGTATCCATACTATCACCATTCAATACATGCATTATTTACATCTAGTATAAACACATGTACACGTAATTGTACTAATTAATTCGTACGTAAATATGTATATATACACAAGCACAAATATACACACACAATACAAATAATGCGACGGAAATTCGAGAGCCTTACACTTGTCTTCTGAACACATTCTGCTGTGTATTCCTTCGTATTGAAGGAAGACCTGGGGATTCCAGGATGTTTATTTCCCTCGGTGAAGGAAGACCTGGGGTTTCCAGGGTGTTTTTGTTTCCCTTCGTGTAGAAGGAAGACCTGGTGAGATCCGAGTTTTGTAATTCCTCTTCGGGTTATGAAGAGAAGACCAGCTGCGGCTTGGTTTGTAAGTATCCTTAAGGGGGTAGTGAAATCCTAGGTATTGCTCAGGGACTGGACGTAGGACTCCTGTGGAGAGGAGATCCGAACAAGATAATTTTCTTTGTGTCGTGTGTTGATTGCCCTGTGTTTGCTATCCTCTTTTTACTAACATTAACAGTTATCGAAGTATGTTTTGTGTAAACATTTTTGTGGACAGGTTTTAAAGTGATCAAAATTTCAATATCCCATTCACCCCCCCTCTGGGTTTTCTAGCTGGGCAACACTAACCCATATGGCGCGTCGTCCTGATGGTCCATCAGCTCTCTGACCTGCCTACATCATCGTGGAGCCATGTCCTATGACACAACTAATAATCAAGTTAGCAGTTTAACCTGGCGGCTAGTAGTGTTACTTGTACTTCCTATGAAACTTGCATTGTCACTTAGTTCCATTACAAGTCTTGATAGACCCCTTGCTCTGATACCGCTATAACGGCCCCGATGCCCGAACCCTCGGCTTCCCCCAAGAATCTAACCGTCGGCATGTCGCCCATGGGTCTGAAGACCCGAAAGGGCTAACGGACTAGTCTAACAAGATATGTAACAGAGATAAATAACAACATAAGCACTAAAATGTACTAACAAGTGAAAGAGAACGTCCACTACAAGTACAAATCTAGTACAACCCTAACTAACAAGTGCAAGTGCTGAAAGAAAAGGGGATAACAGATCTCTTAGGGGCATACCCCGAGGGTGATGTGTCACAAGCACAAAGGGGAAACATTTCTCACGGAAGACATCGTCTACTACTGCCCTGTCTCCTCAGCTCGCCGCGGAAGGTACTGCTATGAAGTCTCACCTATAAAGAAGGGAATGAGCTTCACGAAGAAGTCCAGTAGGGACTACCAATCTCCCACTGGTTCTAACAAGCAGAATAGATATATGGTTTTAACAGAAATTAAGCAAACTATCTATTCTACTAACTGAGTGAGTAGGGAAGAGTAAAGTAAACTACACAGCCATAGGTCTAAACACGTCGGGACTGGAAATTCGTGTAGACCACGGCATTGGGGTGAACCCCAAGGCTACAAACACAGGCAGAGAACATCTGTCTGGACAAGGACACTAGCCGCAGAACAATTACCACTAGTCAGCTGGTAAGGTGTGCCACGCACCTTACCCTCGACCACCAGTCCATGTCTACCACCTCCCGTCGAAGTGAGACGTGAAACTAAACGTAACCACACAACTGCCATAGTTCTGCCGAACTACGGTCCCACGCCTAGCCTCTCTAGATGGTACCGAAATAATGTAGAGTGAGGCAGTGAGAAGGACTAGCTTATCTGTGCTGGAAGAATGTCTAAACCACCTCGGTGTACTAGGCTCAGCTAAGAGAGCTTTGCAAATGACTCTAAGTCGTTGTCCCCATCGTTTTCCCCTCTGCTACCAGAGTCTGCAACTCGAGCTTGCCCGCCACCTGGAGAACTCCCTCAACGGACGCGCGGGGACTGGGGGTCCTAAGTAATGGTAACAACCTCTCACGGAACAAGCCCTCAAGTGCCAAGCACTAGGCGAAGAACTAGTGTAGGACCGTGCTAGGAACAACATAGGCGCCAAGAAAATAGAGATGCAGAAGAAGAAAAACTCTGAATAGGTCGCCAAGTCACTTATTGTCTGAGAGGGCGACAAGGGCATTGTCGCTTTCTCAGAGGAGGCGACACAAGGGTTGTCGCCACTTGAAGGCGACACCGGCCTGTCGCTATCTGGGTCTGAAGGCAACTGGGGAAGCGTTGCGATCTAGGTTGCGACAAGAACTTTGTCGCGACCACAGATAGAGGTTCAGGTGCCCACCCGAGACCTCCCACAACCTCACAGGCAAACTAGGTCAGAAGGCGACGGCCACCCTATTGCAACCAGAACGTGACAAGGTGAGCGTTGCTACCAGACCAGAAGACAACTAGGGGATACGTCGTGTTCTGGGTCATGACAAGAAGATAGAGGACTGGGTGTCAACCCGAGACCTCCCAAAATGCCCATAAACGGCAATCCCAGTGTACACAGAGGGAGGGGAGCATGGAGAATGATGTAAACACATGCTAGAGGCATAAACCACCCTCATTCACACCCATGCATGTCAAGGATATGCATCTACACTCTAAAAACCTCACATGCATACATGATCACTCTCAAAACCCCAACCCCAAGCATGCTCAAAGGAACAAAACACATATCCACACACACCTAGCATGGAATTTACAAGGCTTGGGGAAGAGGTAGGTTATCCTAGCATGATAGAACTAGGGGGGAAAGATAAGAGTCCCTACCTCAAAATGAAGAGCCAACTCGTTGGGGTCTTCTCGTGTGCATGGCCACCTCCTCCTCGCTCAAAGCTCCACGCTCATGCCGTCCACGAGCAAGCCATGGCCTCCTACACATTGGAGAAGGAGCTACCATGCCCAATATACCAAAACTCCACCACAGGTGCTCTCAGCCAAAAGGGGGAGAAAGGGGAGGAGAGGAAGAAACGAGGGAAGGGGTGAACATATCTGCTAGTCTTGCCTATATAGGCCACGGACTTGAGAACGCGACAGCCTAGTGGTCGCGTTCACTAGTGTATGCGATAGTCACTCTGTCGCGATCCCAAACTCTGGTCAAACCTGACTAACGGACCTGTCATGTGTCACCCTCGCAAGTCTAACACCATGAATACGACACCTGACATGTCGCCTTCATCTGACAACACCTCGACACGTGTCCCAACTATCTCGATAGTAGGACGACAAAAATGCATGTTGCAGTCAAAAGGTGAACACAATGACATGCCTGTCACATTCCTATCAAGAATGCGACAGCCATCCCGTCGTCTTCAGAAGGCGACAACCTGATATGTCGCTACCTTCAGCAGAAGGTGGCTGACTAAGAAGGGAAGTATGTTACATATGTTGATATGATTGTTGGACGAGATTGATTGGAGATATTTTTGGTAATGATAACAAATCTTTTGAGCTTATAAAGTTATGTTATGATATACAATTATAAGGTGATATATATGTGACCCAAGTGGGAGATTGTTAGATTTAATCTAATTATGGGCATACATATATGTAATTGTATATTATTAGCCATCATAAAGTTTATCCCTATTTATGTAATTAATTAAGAATTATATTATTTGTGGATTTATGCATCTTAAAAGTATGGGTCATATTTAATTATGTGTAGAGATCAGGGTGTTATTTCTATTTTATGAAGGGTTAAAATAGAAAATGACACTAAAAGACACAACAACCGTATGTTGGATGTTTATTAAAAAAAAGGGGGTTGTGGTCCCCAATCCATAAGAGACCTCTCTTCTCTAGGACATCTTATCATCTTGGAGTGTTGTTAGATAATACCGTACTCGATTGGAAGATCACTTATCATGAATCCAAGTATACTTCCGCTGTAAATTTATAATGTTTCAACATGAAGATCATTAGGCAACTTATGTTCTAAAAATTTAATCTCTCTCTCAGATTCAACAACATTTCCTCAAATCTCTTTGCACTTACCGACTTCCCTCCACCCTTGTATTTAGAAGATCTCCACTCCCGACGAGTCAAAAAAATTCTAAGACAAGGGAAAAAGGAAGAATAGTTGCCCCACCACACTTGGCCTTGAGACTGTCCGATCTCTTTTCTTTTCTGATCTTTGAATCTCTCGTCAATATATACTTGTGACCCGCCCTAAGTTCGATACATATGTTTATATATATATAAAGATATCTACTGCATACTCCCGAAGGTGCAGCAAGCCTACTACAATTTTTACTATTCACATATCTCACGACAAGCAGTCAAGTGGATGATGGGATCTTGTCTTTTTGTTTTTTATGAAGAATATTTATTATATTTCTTACAACTCATCAAGTGAGACCTTGTAATAAGATTGTTTTCTTACAACTCATCAAGTTTATTATAAGAGTAATTTTATATATCTCTTTTTTGATGTCTAAGGGCTTGAAAAGTAGAGAAATTTCATTATAAAAACTTTTGGCTGCAAAGGAAAGTGATTGTGACACTAAATTAAATATCAGCAAATGAAAACATACCATCTCCTACGCATTTGATAGTAATTGTACTTGAGGTGACACTTCAATAAAAAGAAAGGTTTGTGGCGTCTATCTGTCGGTGTGATTAATGGAGTGTCAAGAAGGTGCATTTAAAAAGACTTGTCGTGTGATCACAAGTCTGATAAGGGAGCAGTACATGCTACCTTATAATTGTTTATATTATAATAATATAACTAAATTTTAGTACTGTCACGTGGTTGCATGACAATTTTATTCTTGCCATAATATTTCTCTCCTCCAAAATAAAAATATAAATAATTTAAATGAACTAAATAATATGATTATTTTTATACTGTCAAAAAATAATCCATTCCACTTCAACTCACACCAGCAAACTATTAATCCTCACTAAACATCCCCTTAAAAAATAGAAATGTAAGTGGTAAAATTTGGGTAAATAAAACAATGCACTGCCAAAATTAAGTAGCACATAATTTGATTATATTCCCGCTTATAAAATGTTGTACTACCAAAACTTAGTAGCACATAAATATAATTCAGTCACAAGGACACTTATATTCTCGCCAAAAATACAAGCTCAAAAAATAAGTGAGGCACTTCCTCTGTTTTTCAAATATTGCTAGACGGTTTCTCTATTTTTCAAAAACTTTCCTCTATTTTTTAAAACCTTTCTTATATGTATGAAAAGAAGATATCAGGAAAGAGAGGATATCAAGTTTAAAAATCTTCCTCTGTTTTAAGAAAATCTTTCTCTGTTTAAGAGATTCCACCTTCTGCTAAGGAATTTCCATTAAAATCTCCTGCACCTTCAACCAGAAGCATCCCCAGAACTATGACAACCTACTGAGAATAGCTGGTGTCGTCGCGTCATTGCAGCCGTTGCTAGGCGAGCTACTTCTTGAAGTCCTCGGTCGGCGGCGATCACCCCTCGCCGCTACTGCTATCGCGAAGGGTCATCCCCATGGCTGTCAAATTAAGGTCGTCCTTTTGACATCCCTGCACTCAAGGTTCCTGGAGAGATTAGAAGCCATCTATGGTCGAGTGCAGGTGGCAAGGGTGAGCTTCCACCAGCTGATCCAAACTTGTTTTTTCCTCCTCAGTTATTTATCAGCTACTTCCTGAAGTCCTCGGGTGCAGGTGGCATGTTAGGGCCATTGATCAGATTCCACTCATATTCAGATGGTATCAAAAACAATATCATGCTTAATGCACCCCTTATCCAAATTTGTTTTTTCCTCCTCAGTTATTTGCAGCTCCAAGCATTCTCTTTAGAGTAATTCTTTTGTTAGAGGAATACTTTTCACAAAATATTTACGACATAATCTGTCTGCAGACTATTTCGGATCCAAGAATATAGCTGCCACAGGGAGAATAGTATTTTGATGAAATGGGCAGTGGGTTCGTGGCATGGGCAACCATGGTTAATTAGCTTTCTTTGCTTCTTTGGGGATCTATATGTAGCTGACATACCAGTTTATGGGCAAGATTACTAACCATGATATGATTGCCCATCCTTTGACACACCAGCTTATTTAAATTGAGGCTTTTGAGATTGTGTGGATTTTGAGAGTTCCAAGATGAGAGGAGATTCCAAGATGTTCTACTCGGGGGAGGAATGGATAGATGCTTCCAATCACTTTTGTTACTGTTAAACAATTGAGGAAGCTTTAGCCTTCATCTGCGAATTTGTCATTTTG
>JACBKR010003627.1:0-28256 GCA_014218235.1 Colocasia esculenta
GATACCCTTGGGGTACGTGGGCACAAGATCCAAGATTGATCCATCATTCCCTAGGGTGCCACGTGTCCAGGAGGAGTCTTAAGTGAAAACGTTTCCGGAGTGTGTCGACCTGCCCATAGGGTGTGTCGACACACTGTCCCAGACTGGGCAAAATAGTTCCCTGGGAGAGCCATCTAGTGCGACCTGAGATGGAGTAGTGTCGACCTGCTGTTGGCATCTGGAGAACAGGCCTTCTGGAAGGCTCTCTAGTGTCGACCTGATTCCATCTAGTGTCGACCTGCTGTAGCAGTCTGTTGTCTTGTTTCTCTGGGACCTGTCACTAGGTGCGACCTGCCCTGGTCTAGTGTCGACACTAGTTGATCTTTTCCTCATTTTCTGCCTTTGCTCTGGCCATGTGTCGACACCACTGATGGTTGTGTCGACACTACCTTTGCAAGAAAATGTTGTCCCTGAGAAATAAAACACATAAATCATTAATTAAATGTATTATCATGAATATAAATGATAAATGTGCTTGGAAATATGCTTTTTGAATATTGGTAATTCAGGTGATGTATTTCACATGTTCCAATTTTTATGCATTAAAATCACAGCTTGTCATCATCAAAATATGAGGGGGAAAGACTTCCTTCATACTCAACCCAACAATCTCCCCTTTTTTATGATGGCAACCTTAAAACTATATAGAAGTGAAGTTTTGATGAAAAGTGATTTTAAGCACTTTTGGTTATTTAACACTCAGTTAGAAAGACATTGATTGTAACCAGTGATGTTTTATTTCTTTTTATTCAAACTTGTCAAAGACCTATGAACATTTTTAGTAACATTTGAAGATCACACACATGAAAGACACAATGTTACTAGAAATAAGCTATTTTCACACAAAGGTCAAGCAGCTTGACAAGCATTCATCACATTCACATTCATTCACAGAGTTTTCAATCACATTGAAGACACAAAGGTTTCCATTCATTTCATTCAAAAAGATATGAACATTACAATCTTCAAAAACACATTTAGAAAGCATTACAAATTCTTGCTATCTTCTCCCCCATTGACATCATCAAAAGAAATTACATTAATGGGGAGGAGGAGGAGGAATGGGGATCAAGATGGTCTCAATATCCGACAATCTCTTGTCCATTGAAGTCAAACTGAACTCATTTGAGCTTGGATAGTTGAGAGTATGTTTGTATGCAATAGATTTTCCATTGTCTCTGAATTCTCTGACATTGTAGCTTGAAGGGCACTGAACTCAGTCATATTGGCTGCTGTGAAGATGAAGAAGAACCGGCTGACCAAGCAGGTCTATTCAAAACTTTGAATTCCTTTTTAAGTGCAGACATCTCTTCATCAATATGAGAAGATAAATTCTTCATGCCCTCTAATTCATCCACAAAGTGAGCAAAAGACAATCTTGTCTTAGAGATCTGAGACAATGTTCTTTGGTGTTGAAGACATCAGCTTGGGAATTGCCAAAATTCCCTGAGAACTATTTCTAACTTTTCTTGATGTTCTTTTAGCTCAACTGAAGCATCTGCCAAGGCCAATCAGCTGTTGAACCTTTGTGCTGCATGGTCAGAAGCTGCTTTTTGTTCAATAAACTTGGCAGACACAATGGTTCCAAACCTCTGAACCTCAACTCAAAATTTTCTGACATAGTATGAATGGAGGTGGTCAAAGCATTTCATTTAAAAAGGTGTATACTTGGTGGAACAGAAGGTCCACCAAAGGATGTGGATGCATGAACTGGAGGTTGTGGAGAAAAAGATGGAATGTCAGTTTCAGGGTTCAGGGAGGAGGAGGGCTGAAGTTGAGGTGAAAAAGGGGTATTAATGGGTATACATCAACTTCAACTGCCACATGAGGCTGATCCTCATTCATTGGAGGCTGGTCCTCATGCACTTGAGGTTGATCCTCTGGAGCTGGAGGCTGATCCTCTGTGGAGGCTGATCCTCTTGCATGGAGGTGATCCTCTTGGACCACAGGGGCCTCTACTATAGCTGGCCCTCTCCTAACCTGATCACCCACAATCCTAAAGCCCATAAACTTTGAACATGCTTAAAGCAATAAATGTTGGACTTAGGAATTTTCTGAGACTTCTCATTCTCAAGAGGCACACCAAAGTGTTGAAGACTTGAGTCAAATGGGCTGCATAAGGAATGGATCTATTCAAATCTGCCCTAGTTGTCTCATAGATGATCTGGTACATATGACATGGAGATTGACCTTTATGTCCTTGCTCATGCAGTAAAGCACAAATCTTTGAATGTCTATGAGTCTGTCTCTCCCACCACCTTGAGGGGTTATGATAGTGGTGAGATATGATGGGTAAGCCTCAACACTGGAGGAAAAGTGTTGGTGTTGAATTTAGTGACATGAGTTTGCTTGAGATCAGACTCATCTCATGAAGGTTGAATTCAAAATTATGGTAGTCTTCTCCTTCATCTGGAATTTTGAATATGGTGGTGCTATGTCTGTAGGCATATCAATGTCAATCCCTTTGACTTTTGACTTGTAGCCCTCATCAGTGCATCCAAATGCATGTAATTCCTGGACAAGTCTAGGGTATATGATGCGAAACTCTGAGATAAAGGATTACCAAGACTGAAATTTAAAGAAGTTTATGACCTCAGGAAAAGCAGCAGCATTTAGTTCACTATCCTCTAAATCCACAGTCCTAGGTTTCAAAATGGTCTTCCCTGCACTGAGTGGTTTGGAAGGAGTTGCCTTAGAAGGCTGGGAAGACTCATAGGATGAAGAGGATGACTGCTCAAAGACTTCAGGAGAAGAATCCAAAATCTTCCTCCTAGGTATGCAGACCCTCTACCTCGACCAGAAGAAGTTCTACTCTCTTAGCAGTTGACGGGGAGGCAGATGAAGGCCCTGGCTGCTCTGCAGGGTCATGGAGCCTCTTGGTTCTCCTTTCAGAGGGAGGAGCATCATCCGCCGGAATGGGCCTTGACGTAGCCTTGGATCTTGCTCCACGGCGAGGGGCCTCCTTGTGGGCCATGGAAACAAGATGGAATGGAATAGGAGAAGATGGAGAGTGAAGAATGAGAGACGAATGACAGGGATAGATTGGAGGAGGAAAGAGTGGAAGGAGATGGAGTCAAAGCCTGCCGGATTCAAGGAAGAAGACGACCGTCGGGTCGACTGGAGAAGAAAAGGGAATTAGGGTAAGATCCCCGCAGGAAACACCAAACCTTTAACCGGCGCCCACGGTGTATAGGACTCTGGCAGGGGTCAGTGTCGACACTAGAGGAGGTGAGTGTCGACCTGAGTTAAAGTGTGTCGACACGAGATGTAGGCAGTGTCGACCTGGCTGATGAAAAAATGAGATTAGAGTATGGAAAAAGTTTGTGACTTTGGACATCTTTATAATGATAAGCAATGGGTTGGAATGATCATTTCAAGGATTTTTAAGAGGCTAAAAAATTCATTGTGTATTTTTGCAAAAAAAAATCAACACAATTCAAGTTTTACACAATATCAAATAGGATATGAACATTCAGTGACTTGAGTCATTAAAATGATGATTTGAGGGATATAATACATTTAACAATCAACTACACACTACCATATTCTTCAAGTCCGAAGAGAAAAAAAAAAATATTTTAGACTGAAATCAAGTGTTGAAAGTAAACAACTTTTTAAGAACAACTTGATGATAAATAAGAATGATTCTTTTAAAACAAATCTCCAATGATATACACATTTTGTTTTTGAAACAAACTATCAAATGAGATACATCTTGTTTACTCAAGAACTAATGCTTTTCACACACTATAGTCCCTGATACTAAAGATTTATCCATTATCAAGTCTCAAAGGGGTAAATGATGACCTTTGACATTAAAATATACGTTTTTTTAGACGCCAATATTTCCAGTTACTCATCATCATAAAAAGGAATAGGACATATTTATTTTGCTTTGCATTTATTTTGTGATTTGGAACTCCTTTGAACAGAGATAGCATTAGTGCCTCATGACATACATGGCACTTCATTCATTGTGAAGGTGTGCAGTTTCTCAGCACATGTGCATTGCTCTGTTGAATTGATAAATTTTGGAGAGTTTTTTGACAAAAAAAGACATCATCTATATCCAACATCAGTTGCAAACAAAAAAATGTTTAAATTCAAAGCACACATTATTCTTAGTCTTAAAGAAATCTGATTTCTATAGTTTTGAAGAATATAATGAGAGTTGACAAATGAATATAGTAGATCCTCAAGGAATCTTTTGAGCTCTAACACCTAATGAGGACATCATGCAGGAATGATGTAATGCAAAAAGGTTTGATTGCATGACATTCTTTGAATTGTCTAGCTCCCCCCTGAATGAGGTTTCACCACTTTTCATCAGAATAAAGCTATGCAAGTTTTTAAAATCAGGAGGATTCTCTTTAAACAATAAAAGCTCCCCCTCAATAATTACATTTTCATTTCTTGGTACTTGGCGGAGACATATCTCTCGCATAGTGAAAGTGTCCAGACAAGCATAACTTGGCCTTCTCCAGTCACCATTGATATACCAATATATTCCACACCTAATAATAAAGTGAAGAATTCTTGTCAAAAGGAATCGATGAAATGGAAGAAGAAGTGATCTGTAACGTCGCGTGCTTTTCGGATCCATGCGGATCGTGTGTGTGTTGTGGCGGCCGTTGTGAGGCCAGTGTGAGTCAGTTGTGTGGAATGCATGGTGTGGATGTGTGTTTGTCCAGGTGCAGAGCAGGGTTGGTCCGAAATAGAATGGGACTGCTGCTGTTCTGTTGGAATTGGCGGCCAGGTGGGCCGTTTACCTGTTGGCGTCCAGCTTAGTGGACGTTTACTGCTTGAACTTGGCGGCAGTAGATGTGGACGCAGAGGGTGGCGGTTGCTGTTGGCGGCATGGGGGTTGACGCCAACCTGAGAATGGTGCAGGTTATAGGCTCACCCGAGGGCAGTCTCTCAGCTCTCACTCATTCCCTCTTGCCCCAGCTTGCTGCCCCCGAGTCTTTGAAGCTTCCAACAGGTACCGAGGAGTAGTTGGACGATCGTAGAACGCGCGGCATCGCTGAATTGCGCGAGGAAACGTCGCGGCGTGGTGCAATTCGCGTGGGAGCTCGCGGAGGGCTCGGCGTGAACCGGGGGATTGCAGGAGATTCTAACGCGTTCTGAGGTAGGGGACGAACCCTGGTAGCTTCATAGAAACATTAAAACACATCATAACCACTTGAACCAGCATGATAATCCACGTTTGAATAGAGTTGCACCATGCGGGATAAAGGGTGGTTTGAGTTATTTAATGTTCGAGCATGTTTTAGTGGTTGTATTGGGTTCTAGCATGCTAAAGGAATTGCATTTGCATGTTTTTCAGTAGTTAGAACAGTTAGAAAACCCGCAGAGCCGGATTAGGGTTTCTGCAGGGTTTATGGCCGGAGAACTTGGCGTCAACATCGCTTGCCGCCAAGATCCTCAGCCAGGAGGTTAACGGCCAGGACCCTTGCCGTTGACTCCCAGTACGGCAATCGATGTGGCCGCCTACTTCTATTTGAGCAGAAATGACTAAGTACAATAATTATCGATAATGCATGTGTGTTGACGCATGAGGTGCACTGAGTGCACTTGTTTACGTGTTTAGCATACAAGGTATGCTGTTAGTTGTTTACTTCGGTGACTGCGCGTTGTGTACGCGAGTCAGTTAGGTTCACGTGTAGTGGACCAGTGGTTACTTGTGGTTTACGTGAGGTTTCACGTGGTTTGTGTGTGACGTGCACGTGGTTCTGTGTACGTGGCGAGTAGTACGACGCCTACCGTGGTTACCTCTCCAGTTGGGTGCCCCAGGTTCTTTGTGAGCCAGGCTGTTAGCTCGGGGCTTTGTCCCGGTACTTGTGCTGTACCGTCGAGGTCTGTGTCGTCTGACCTGGACACCCTCACTCTTGTGTTAGAGTTGTACGTCCGGCTGAGGGAAAGACGACAGTGGGACAGTGACACTTGTGTTTGTTTTTAGTCACTTGTAGCGCGCTCGTAGTTGGGGGTACGGACACCAGTAGACGTACTGGACCCCAGCTAGTCCTTTTCCAGTGCCTCACTCTAGCGAGCCCAGGCCAGGGTCTCTGGAGGTGCCAGGCATGGGCCTGTGACCGTGTGGTCTGCAGGTGGTGGTGTTTAGTTGGTCTCCACAGTTGCTTGACCTTTTTACGTGGAGCGGCAGCTGGACCTTTCGTCCGTGGCTGCGAGACTGAGAGGTAGACCTGTGTTAGTTGTCCGAGTCAGTTTCTGGTGTCGCGAACCAGTTCACGTGGCTCGTGTTGGCTGTCTCTACTTTAGCTTGTACACCTGTACTGGTTTGCCGTTTAATTATTACTGTTGTTTCTCGTAGTCGGCAGACGGTGAGTACTTTTACAGCTTTACTTACCTGCTTAGCTGTTATATTAATTGTTGGTGCTGTTTACTATTCGTACTCGTGGTGTTTGTTTCGCTCGGTTTTGGGGGAGTTCCCTACTGAGCCAGTGACTAGAGAGGCTCACCCCTACCCCCACAGGTGAGAGCGAGGAGGACGTCTCTCGTCCGACGTCCAGTTCCGCCGCCGCGTCGTAGCGGTGCAGGGTCAGCACCTCCAGCAGAGTAGCTTCAGCAGTGTAGTTTTGTAGTTGTTTACTTTCTTCAGTTGTACCTCGGGGTATGCCCCAGGCTCTTGTACTTCTTTTTAGTTTTTGTGGAAATTTGGCTATGTAAACTTGTGAAATATATATAAAATGTGGTGTGTTCCTTTATGTTTACACGGACTGTGGTTTGGTATCCCTTGCGAGGCTTCGGCCCGTTCGCGGGAGGCGGACTCGGATCAAGTACGTTATCGGTTTAACGGGCTTGACCGAGGCGATCCGTCACAGTTGGTATCAGAGCAAGGTCCGTGTTAATATAAGGAATTAGAAAGATACATAGCCTTATTTCGGTCTTTATTACACTGCTGGTAGGGACCCTGGTTTTTGATCATTTGTGGTTTTGATTTTTGTCTGGTGTTTTGTGTATGTAGAAATTTCGAAATGGCTGATAGGAGAGATTGGGGTGGTGGAGGAGATGATCCGGAGGAAAGCACCCAGCGTATGATAGAAAGGATTTGGGAGAGCCTCACGATATTCGGGCAAGAATGGATCAGCAGGCGCCAGTACCACCGGTTGCAGTGCCACCTGGGGATGGAGAGGCTGTACCTGTTGCTCCAGTTCCGCCGAGAGTGGAGGTGCCTTTTGTAGCTCATGTGCCACCACCAGTGTTGTTAGCGGAAGAACCAGTGTTGCAGTTGAAAAGTTTCTGAGATTGCAGCCACCTACTTATTCAGGAGGGCCGAATCCAGATACAGCTGAGCATTGGGTTCATGAAATTGAGAGAGTTTTTGCGACTATGAGGTGTCCGGCAGCGGATAGAGTGGTATTAGCTGCTTACCAGTTGAGAGGTTTTGCCTTGGAATGGTGGCGATTGAAGATGCAAACCACTTTTGCAGGCAGGACGGAAGAAGCTATCACTTGGCCGGAGTTTCTTGATGTATTTAACGATACATTCTTTCCGATCCAAGTGCAGCAAGTAAAAAGAGAGCAATTCCGAACTCTTCAGCAAGGTAACTCTTCAGTCTTAGAGTACCAGATGAGATTTATGGCACTTAGCCGTTATGCGCCATATGTGGTTTCAGATAATATATGATGGTTGAGTACTTTATCAGAGATTGAGAGTGGAATTGCAGGATGCGATAGTACCTCTTATGTGCAAGACAGTGGAAGAGGCAGCGCAGAGGGCAGCTACTTTGGAGAGGTCTATCCGACTCGTCAGGCAGGTGAATCAGGTTCAGGTAGTTTTCGGCTACCGCAGCAGACAGTAGTGCAAGCAAGGGCAAGGCACCAGCAGGACCTTCTTCATCTGGTTTCGGGAAATGGGGCCAAAGTTAAAGCAAGCATTTAAAGGCAAAGGAAGAGGATGGGGAGGTCGTCAGCAGTTGCAGCAAGGCCGTGGTAGGCCTGAGGTGGAGGAGTCGCAGCAGAGTACTGCCAGGCAGCCTATTGTTCCTCCAGGGTATAGATGTTATATTGCAATCAGCCGGGACATTTGATCCGCAATTGTCCGTATGCAAGAGAGTATGGGTATGGCAGAGGTGTGCAGCAGCAGCAGCAGCCTCAGCAGTTCCAGCAGCCACAGGCAGGTCGTGGCAGAGGAGCACCGCAGCAGCGAGGGAGAGGCCGGGTTATGGCTATCACCCGAGCCCAGGCAGAGGCGTCAAATATGATAGAAGGTACTTTACCTCTTTAAATATTCAGCAAGAGTCTTATTTGATTCGGGTGCCTCTCATTCTTTTATTTCCGAAGAATTTCTGGATTGCATAGCTCATCCTTTAGAAGAGAAGTCTTGTGAGTTAGTGGTGGAGGTTCCTTCAGGTGAGTTCTTACTCACTTCGAGCTATATAGATGAAGCTCCTGTTATGATTGAAGGGAACCAGATGCCGGGTCGGTTGTATGCCCTGCAGTTGTCAGATTATGATATCATTCTGGGTATGGATTGGCTTGAGATGTATGGAGCAATGTTAGATTGCAGAAAGAAAGGATCAGATTTTGTCATCCTAATGGTGCAGTGTTTGAATATCAAGGTATGCCTTTTTATACCTCCAAGTTTCTAATTTCTGCAATTAAAGCTAGAAAGTTGATAAATGATGGGTGTGTGGCCTATTTAGCCTCAGTAAGTTTGGTAGAAGCCAGTCAGCCAATGGAAGCAGTTCCCGTGGTTAGGGAATTTGCTGATGTTTTTTTCGGAAGATTTGCCTGGTTTAGCTCCACACAGAGAGGTGGACTTTTCTATTGAGTTGCTGCCAGGTACCATGCCGATTTCTAAAGCTCCATATCGGATGGCACCAGCAGAACTTAAAGAATTGAAAAAGCAGTTAGAAGAGTTGTTGCAGAAAGGTTTTATTAGACCGAGTCATTCCCCGTGGGAGCGCCGTTTTATTTGTGAAAAAGAAAGATGGAAGTTTTCGGATGTGCATTGATTATAGAAAATTGAATGATGTGACCATCAAGAATAAGTACCCTTGCCGAGGATAGATGATATTTGATCATTGCAATCAGCAAAGTGTTTTCTAAGATTGATTTGAGGTCCGGTACCATCAGTTGAGAATCAAAGAGGAGGATATAGATAAGACAGCGTTCAGAACCAGATATGGTCACTATGAGTTTGTGGTAATGCCTTTTGGGTTGACTAATGCTCCTGCAGGTTTTATGGATCTGATGAATAGAATTTTTCATCCATATTTAGATCAATTATTGTGGTCTTTATTGATGATATTCTAATTTATTCAGCATCTGAAGAGGAGCATGCAGCTCATTTGAGGTTTACCTTGCAGTTGTTAAGAGATAACCAGCTGTTTGCTAAATTCAGTAAGTGTGAATTCTGGTTAAAGGAAATTCAGTTTTTGGGTCATGTTTTTCAGCCAAGGAGTAGCAGTAGACCCGAGTAAAGTGGAAGCTGTGTCTAGGTGGGAAGTGCCTAAGACAATAACCGAGATTAGAAGTTTTCTGGGGTTGGCAGGTTATTATAGGCGCTTTATTCAAGATTTTTCTAAGATTGCAGCACCTATGACTAGATTGACCAGAAAGGGTGTGCCTTTTGTGTGGTCCGGTGAATGTCAGAGAAGTTTTATGGAATTG
Source organism: Colocasia esculenta (assembly GCA_014218235.1). Taxonomy (NCBI): domain Eukaryota; kingdom Viridiplantae; phylum Streptophyta; class Magnoliopsida; order Alismatales; family Araceae; genus Colocasia; species Colocasia esculenta. The sequence goes on from JACBKR010003627.1 coordinate 9,675, forward strand.
AAGAAAAGACTCACATCAGCACCTATATTGACATTGCCGGCAGGGAGTGGTGGTTTTGTGCTGTATACTGATGCTTCAAGGAGAGGTCTTGGTGCAGTGCTTATGCAGCATGGTAAAGTGATAGCCTATGCATCCAGGCAATTGAAGCCAGCAGAGGAGAATTACCCCACTCATGATTTAGAATTGGCAGCAGTTGTATTTGCTTTAAAATGTGGAGGCATTATCTGTATGGCGAGAGATTTGAAATTTTTACAGATCATAAAAGCTTGAAGTATATCTTCTCGCAGAAAGATTTGAATCTTCGCCAGCGCAGATGGGTTGAATATTTGAAGATTATGATTTCAGTTTGGCTTACCATCCGGGTAAGGCCAATGTTGTAGCTGATGCCTTGAGCAGAAAGGCATATATGAATTTGATGATGATTAAAGAATGGAAGTTGTATGAAGAAGTAGCGGAGAATTCCTTGTATGTGCCCAGCAGTCAGCGACGGGCAATTTTAGCTGCTAGTGCAGTAGAGCCATCTTTATATTGGCAGATCATTGAAGCTCAGAGAGCAGATGCAGGTTTACCTGAAATTGTAAAATGGAAGGAGTTTCTATTGATGATAATTGTGTGGTCAGGCTCGGGGCAGGTTGTTTGTTCCTGCAGAGAGAGAGAGGTGAAGCAGCGAGTTCTGGAAGAGGCTCATAAATCTAGGTACACTATTCATCCGGGTAGTACTAAAATGTACCATGATTTAGGAAGCATTTTTGGTGGCCTCATATGAAGAAAGAAATAGCAGAATTTGTGGCAAGATGTGCTATCTGTCAGCAGATTAAAGCAGAGCATCAGAAGCCTGGAGGTCTATTGCAACCGTTGCCTATTCCACAGTGGAAATGGGATGATATCGCAATGGACTTTGTGGCAGGTTTACCAAGGTCGAGTTCAGGGCATAATGGAATATGGGTGTTTGTTGACAGATTGACTAAGGTGTGCAGATTAGTGGCAGTAAGTATGTCTTGGACAGTGGACAGTTGGCAAATATTTATGTTGAAAGAATTGTTCCACTGCATGGTATTCCGAAGACTATTGTATCTGATAGAGATCCAAGATTTACTTCTGGTTTTTGGAGAAGTCTGCAGAAAGTAATTGGTTCTGAGTTGAGGTATAGCTCCGCTTATCATCCCCAGACAGATGGTCAGACAGAGAGGACTATTCAGACAATTGAAGATATGTTGCGGGCTTGTTGTTTAGTTTGGGGAGGTAGTTGGGAGCATCATTTGGGAATGGTTGAGTTTGCCTACAATAATAGTTATCATACCAGTCTTGGGATGGCACCGTATGAAGCTTTATATGGAAGGCCATGTAGAACCCCATTGAATTGGCATGAAGTGGGAGAAAGGCAATTAGTGGGTCCTGAATTGATTCAGCAAACCACTGAAGTAGTGAAGCTTATTAAAGAAAAATTGCAGGCAGCTCAAAGTAGGCAGAAAAGTTATGCAGATGTGCGGAGGAGACCACTTCAGTTTGAGGTGGGAGATTTTGTTTTTCTGAGAGTTTCCCCGAGTAAAGGTATTATGAGATTTGGCAAGTCTGGAAAGTTGAGTCCAAGGTATGTGGGACCTTTCCAGTGATTGAAAGAATTGGGGAAGCAGCTTATAGGCTGGATTTGCCAGCTGATTTTGCAGATGTGCATGATATTTTCCATGTCTCTATGTTGAGAAAATGTATTGAAGATCCAGCTCAAATAATTAGATATCAAGGTGGTGACCTGAGGCCGGACATGACTATGCCAGAGTATCCGTGCAGATCACAGATCGAAAGATAAGAAGCTGAGAAATAAAGAAATTGAGCTAGTTAAAGTGAGATGGGAAAATAGGTTGGGTGGTGAGGATACCTGGGAGTTGGCCGCAGAAATGGCTAAAGGGTATCCCTATCTGTTTGAATAAGTTTGTGTATTTTCTTTTTAGATGATAGTACTTGTAAAGGTGTTTGTATGAGTTGTTTAACTTTGAATTGTGTTATGAATTTAGGTCGAAATTTTCTTTTTAGATGATAGTAATGTAACGTCGCGTGCTTTTCGGATCCATGCGGATCGTGTGTGTGGTTGTGGCGGCCGTTGTGAGGCCAGTGTGAGTCGGTTGTGTGGATGCATTGTGTGATGTGTGGTTTGAGCAGGTGCAGCGCAGGTTGGTCCGAAAATAGAATAGGACATGCTGTTTCTGTGGAATTGGCGGCCAGGTGGGCCGTTGACCTGTTGGCGTCCAGGTACGTTAGACTGTTTCTGCATGAACTTGGCGGCAGTAGATGTGGACGCAGAGGGTGGCGTTGCTGTTGGCGGCATGGGGGTTGACGCCAACCTGAGATGGTGCAGGTTATAGGCTCACCCGAGGGCAGTTCTCTCAGCTCTCCTCATTCCCTCTTGCCCCAGCTTGCTGCCCCCGAGTCTTTGAAGCTTCCAACAGGTACCGAGGAGTAGTTGGACGATCGTAGAACGCGCGGCATCGCTTATTACGCGAGGAAACGTCGCGGCGTGGTGCAATTCGCGTGGGAGCTCGCGGAGGGCTCGGCGTGAACCGGGGGATTGCAGGAGATTCTAACGCGTTCTGAGGTAGGGGACGAACCCTGGTAGCTCCGTAGAAACATTAAAACACATCATAACCACTTGAACCAGCATGATAATCCCGTTTGGATAGAGTTGCACCACGGGATAAAGGGTGGTTTGAGTTATTTAATGTAGAGCATGTTTTAGGGGGTTGTATTGGGTTCTAGCATGCTAAAGGAATTGCATTTGCATGTTTTTCAGTAGTTAGAACAGTTAGAAAACCCAGAGCCGGATTAGGGTTTCTGCAGGTTTATGGCCGGAGAACTTGGCGTCAACATCGCTTGCCGCCAAGATCCTCAGCCAGGAGGTTAACGGCCAGAACCCTTGCCGTTGACTCCCATAAGCGGCAATCGATGTGGCCGCCTACTTCTATTTGAGCAGAAATGACTAAGTACAATAATTATCGATAATGCATGTGTGTTGACGCATGAGGTGCACTGAGTGCACTTGGTTTACGTGTTTAGCATACAAGGTATGCTGTTAGTTGTTTACTTCGGTGACTGCGCGTTGTGTACGCGAGTCAGTTGGGTTCACGTGTAGTGGACCAGTGGTTACTTGTGGTTTACGTGAGGTTTCACGTGGTTTGTGTGTGACGTGCACGTGGTTCTGTGTACGTGGCGAGTAGTACGACGCCTACCGTGGTTACCTCTCCAGTTGGGTGCCCCAGGTTCTTTGTGAGCCAGGCTGTTAGCTCGGGGCTTTGTCCCGGTACTTGTGCTGTACCGTCGAGGTCTGTGTCGTCTGACCTGGACACCCTCACTCTTGTGTTAGAGTTGTACGTCCGGCTGAGGAAAGACGACAGTGGGACAGTGACACTTGTGTTTGTTTTTAGTCACTTGTAGCGCGCTCGTAGTTGGGGGTACGGACACCAGTAGACGTACTGGACCCCAGCTAGTCCTTTTCCAGTGCCTCACTCTAGCGAGCCCAGGCCAGGGTCTCTGGAGGTGCCAGGCATGGGCCTGTGACCGTGTGGTCTGCAGGTGGTGGTGTTTAGTTGGTCTCCACAGTTGCTTGACCTTTTTACGTGGAGCGGCAGCTGGACCTTTCGTCCGTGGCTGCGAGACTGAGAGGTAGACCTGTGTTAGTTGTCCGAGTCAGTTTCTGGTGTCGCGAACCAGTTCACGTGGCTCGTGTTGGCTGTCTCTACTTTAGCTTGTACACCTGTACTGGTTTGCCGTTTAATTATTACTGTTGTTTCTCGTAGTCGGCAGACGGTGAGTACTTTTACAGCTTTACTTACCTGCTTAGCTGTTATATTATTGTTGGTGCTGTTTACTATTCGTACTCGTGGTGTTTTTTCGCTCGGTTTTGGGGGAGTTCCCTACTGAGCCAGTGACTAGAGGCTCACCCCTACCCCCACAGGTGAGAGCGAGGAGGACGTCTCTCGTCCGACGTCCAGTTCCGGGCCGCGTCGTAGCGGTGCAGGGTCAGCACCTCCAGCAGAGTAGCTTCAGCAGTGTAGTTTTGTAGTTGTTTACTTTCTTCAGTTGTACCTCGGGGTATGCCCCAGGCTCTTGTACTTCTTTTTAGTTTTTGTGGAATTTGGCTATGTAAACTTGTGAAATATATATAAAATGTGGTGTGTTCCTTTATGTTTACACGGACTGTGGTTTGGTATCCCTTGCGAGGCTTCGGCCCGTTCGCGGGAGGCGGACTCGGATCAAGTACGTTATCGGTTTAACGGGCTTGACCGAGGCGATCCGTCACATGTCAGTGTGACTCAAGGCAGCAAAATAAATATTATGATGCACGAACTCCCCCTCAGAAGATGCCATAACACCACCCAATCCCAAAGAGAGAAATCAAGAAATGGACATTTACAAAAGACCAAGTCCTCCTTACCGATGAAATCTACTGTCAGGAGGGGTTTGGTGGAAGATGTATCATTTGCTTTTTCATTTTGTTTGTTTTTTTCTATGAAAGTGGGAGTTCAAGATTTCTTTGCTACCATCTCTCAAGAATATGCCTATTTCAATATGCTGGTTTCTGGAATACTGAATGGGGTTTTTAGACAAGATTTATTGCACTGTGTTTCACATAGAAGGGGAACACAACATAAGTCTTGGTATATCAGGAAGGTGAATGTTTTCACCCAAAGAATTTGAGTTCCAACATACTCCCTGCTGCAACATACTCACCCTCTGCAGTTGACAGATCATGAATGTTGGCTTTTTAGAAGTCCAAGAAATTAGCCTCCACCTAAGTATAACACAATCCACTTGTGCTTTTTCTATCTATTTACAATCCAGCATAGTCACATCACAATAGACAAATCAAATCTAACTTGCAATGTCATGGTACCAATTCCTAATCACATGTTCCAACAAAATTTGAAAATTCTTTTAACAGCTAACCGTGACTTTCTTTAGGATTGATTGAAATCTAGCACACAAACACACACTAAACTGAATATCAGGTCTAGAAGTTGTAAGATAAGTAGAGAACCAATCATACCTCTGTAGGTCTTTGGGTCTACTGACTTACCAGAGAGTCTTCTTCTAGCTTAGCATTAATAGCAATTGGTGTGTTTGAATGCTTGAGGTTCTGAAAGTCAACCTTTTCAAAGTTCCTTGACATACTTGGTTTGACTGATGAAGATTCCCTCATGGTGTTTGGTTAACCTGCAATCCCAAGAAAAACTTAGATCTCCCATTAAACTCATTTCAAATTTATTTTCATTTGATTTGAAAATTCATTACACAGGCCTTTATTGGTTGATCCAAATATTATGTCATCGACATAAATTTGGACTGCAATTATTTGATTATTGACTGTTTTTATTGAACAATGTTTGATCAACATTTCCTCTAGAATACCTATTTCAAGCAAAAGAACTCAAACGGTCATACCAAGCTCTTGGAGCTTGTTTAAGACCATATAGAGCCTTATGAAGCTTGAAAACATGGTTAGGATGTTTTTCATTTTCAAATCCAGGAGGTTGTTCAACAAAAACATTTTCCTTGATATATCCATTTAAAATACACTTTTAACATCCATTTGATAAACTTTGAATTTCATGGAGGATGCAAAAGCAGGAAAATCCTAACTACTTCTAGTCTACTACAGGGGCATATGATTCTTCAAAGTCAATTCCAAACTCTTGATTGTACCCCTTTGCAACTAGCCTAGCTTTATTTCTATGACTTGACCATTCTCATTCAACTTATTTCTGAAACCCATATAGTGCCAATGACTGTTTTGTCACTAGGTCTAGGTACTAATTCTCATACTTGATTTCTTTCAATTGATGAAGTTCATCATGCATGGCATTAATCCAATCAGAACTTGATAAGCTTCATCAATTGACTTTGGTTCAATTTGGGAGATTAGAACTAGTGGGTCTTCTTCAATATCATGCAGGAATGATGATCTACTCCTAACTCTATCATGCAAATTGCCAACTACATTATCTAATGAGTGATCTCTCAAGATTCGATGTTAAGAAATACTTGTTGAGGGGTACTTAAATCGGGAGCAATGTTACCTGATCCACTTGAAGATGGTGATTGATGTTCAAGTTCTCACCAATGTCTTCAAGCTCCTCAACAGTTGGTGAGAGTCCACAATGAAATCATCCTCTTCACTGTCTTGTCTTTCCTTGCAAGATTTAGAATTATTAGTTGAAAAGGAATTTTCATCAAAATAATATGTGGAGATTCTTCAAAAGTTTTTGTTTTTGAGAATGTACACTCTGAAAGCTCTTGACATTTCTGAATAGCCAAGGAAGATGGCTTCCTACTCTTAGTATCAAACTTGTCAAGATTTTCTTTATTATTGTTGTGTACATAACATTTGCACCCAAAGGTTTTGAAATAAGAACAGTTGGTTTTTTGTTTTTCAATAATTCATAGGGGATTTTCTGATTTTTGGTCTAATCAAAGCTCTATTCAGAATGTGATTTGCTGTGTTTACAGCTTCAGCCCAGAAGGATTTGGGCAAATTGCTTTCTAAGAGCATGGATCTAGCCATTTCCACAAGAGTTCTATTTTTTCTTTCCACAACTCCATTTTTCTGGAGTTCTTGGTGAAGAAAACTTGTGAAATATTTGAAGTTCAGCACATAAATCAGAAAAGGATTGGTTTTCAAATTCACCCCCATGATCAGTCAAAATTTTTTGTTTTTATATGAAAGTTTGTTAAGGCATTGGTACAGAATTTCCTGAACTCAAGATAAGTATCACTTTTGTGGGACAAGAAGATAACCCAGTAAATTTGGTAAAATCATCAATGATTACAACCCATATCTCTTGCCACTTAGACTTAGAACTTTTGTTGGGCCAAAAAGGTCCATGTGAAGAAGTTCTAGTGGCCTAGATGTGTTACCTCATTGAAGTTCTTAAAAGATTTCCTAGTTTGTTTTCCTTGGGCACAGATCCCACAACTTGATTTTCAATGTTAGAGAAAGATTCAGGAAGACCTTAACCAAGTTCAGCCTTAACAATTTATTCAAGTTCTGAAACTTGCATGGCCAACTCTTTTGTGCCAAGTCCATGCAATTTCATCTTTATTAGCAACAAACAAAGATTTTCAAAAAGTTTTTATTAAGGTTGATCATGTAAACATTATTTTCCCTTTTTCCAAAAAATTATTTTATCAGTTGATGAATCAATGATCTTACAGAAATTGGATTCAACACAACTTTGTGACCTTTGTCACATAGTTGGCTAATGCTCAGCAGATTATAATCTAGACCATCAACTAATAAAACATTATCAACAGAGTTTGAGGAAGTTTGACCAACCTTTCAGATCCAATGATCTTTCCTTTATTTTTACCTCCAAATGTTACTGAACTCCCTCCTTCTCAATCAGGAATGAAAATTTGGCTCTATCTCCAGTCATGTGTCGTGAACACCCACTATCAAGGAACCACACATTTGAATTGGGTGCACGACCTTCCTGCAAAGTCATCAGTGGAAGAGAAGATTTTGGTACCCAAATAGTGTTGGGACCATCAGAATGTTTGGACATTGTTATCAAATCTTTTCTCACCCAATTTGATTTATTTTTTTATTTTTGTTTTTAACAGTAGGTGTTCTCAGTCTTTTTCACTTTCTTCTTTCCCTTAGGAATGAAAACACCAGTGTTTTTGTTTTTGGTAGGAGGGAAGTTTTCATTTGAACATGAGAGTTTAGATGAGGAGGTGGATCCAAGATTTTGTTGGTACATCAGAAATTTTGATAGAAGAATTGGGGATGATACTAACATGGGTTAATGGCCATTGGTTCCAATCAGCTTGGTATCTTGTCTTGGAAGTCCAAGGTTTTTCAGAATGACTTCCTTTGACTTTTTCTTATTTTTCAAATTTTTATTTGAATTTAATTTTGTTGTTTGTCTTTGTTGATGTTGAGCAGGTCGACCTCTCCTTGACTGGTGTCGACACAACAGCCACAGAATCCTTCTTCTTGTGGACTGGTGTCGACCTGTCAGTGACTGTGTCGACCTGGTTGACTTGCTTTGATTCTGAGTTTTTTTGAATTTTTGGTGTTTTGTTTGATGTTTGTTTGATTTCTATGTTCTCAAGACTAGGCCTTTGACAAATTTAATTAATGGTGCTTTATCCTTCTTCTCACCAGATTTGTCTTTCTTAGGTTTTTGTTTATCAAATCCTAGTCCATGAGAAATTGATTTCATTTTTGCTCCCAGCAAGGCCTCCAGATTATCTTTACCATTAGTGAATGTTTCAATAACTTCATCCTTTTCTTTAGTTGGTTTTTGTAAGGTTTTGATGTCTTCAACCTTTTGTTGTTTATCATGGTTTTCCATTTCCAGCTTCCAGACAGTTCTTTGAATTCATGGGTGGCCTTTTAAGAGGCTAGCTTAAGCTCATCAATCAAATTCTGAAGATTTTCTTTTTCTTCATTCAGTTCTGTTACTTCATTTTCTAGTTCACAAATCTTTTGTTGAAGATTGTTGTGCAGATATTTTCAATTTTCTTTTTGATGTGTTTGTTTTCTTTCTCATTTTAGTGTATTTTTCAACTATTCAGCATATGCATCCTGCCAATCTTCAACTGAAAAGTCTTCAAAAGATGTACTTACCTTTCCATCTGAGCTATTTGCCATGAAGCAGATTTCCTCACTTTCAGAACTTGAGGATTTTTCGTCTTCTTCCTTCTCACTTGAGTCTTCATCAGACCAAGTGGTCTACCATGGCATTTGGCTTCTTGACTTGTGAAATTTCTTATGCTTCTCCTTCTTGTTTTCAGGACTTTTCCCTTCATATGTCCTGGCTTGTTGCACCTGTAACAGATGACAATTCGTCAGATTTTTTATTCTTGTTAGAATTAGCATTAGAAAAGGAAGTGTTTCTTTACCTGATGAATATTTCTTTTTGCCAAAAGTTTTTTCTTTTCTATATTTCAAGAATTTTCTGAATTGCCTGGTCATGAGGGCAATCTCATCCTCATTTGACTCAGACTCATCAGAACTGGTTTTATCCTGACTCTTGTCTTTGTTACTAGATGAGGCCTTTAGAGCTACTGGCTTGGTTTTGATTACATGTTCTTCATTTCTCTTTAGATTGATTTCATATGTCATTAAAGATCCTATCAACTCATCCAAAGAAATTTTGGACAGATCTTTAGAATCTTCAATAACAGTGGCTTTTGTGTGCCAAATTGAAGAGAGAGAACGTAAATTTTTCTTACCAAGTCGCATCCTATATAGTCCTTACCTAAGGCCTTCAGTCCATTGACTATGACATAAACCTGGCAAACATTTCAAAATTGTCTCATTAGATTTCATCATGAATATTCATATTCAAGACAAGAATGTTACCTTAGTTTCTTAACCTGAGATGTTCCCTCATAGAGTAACTCGTTTATCCCACATCTCTTTGGCAGATTTGCACATTGAGATTCTTGAGTACTCTTTGGGGTGAACAGCACATTGAATCATATTCATGGCACTGTAATTCAATGTAGCTCTTCTTATCTGTTCCCTAGTCCAAGGTTCTTCTTCCTCTCCCTGGTTCTCATAGGGGCCTACCTCCACTACTTTCCAGATTTCATAATTTTGGGCTCTAAGAAAAACTTGCATTCTATTTTTCCAATAAGAATAGTCCGTTCCATTAAAGAATGGTGGCCTATTAATGGAATGACCTCAGCTATGAATCCTCTGGAATCCATTTGATTAAACGATGGTGCAAAGAAGGAAACACTCAGCAAGCAAACAAGCAAGTAACAAATCACACAGAACACTCAGAAATTACTCAGATCAAATCAGATCAAGTGTAAACCTGCTCTGATACCAATTGAAGGATCGATAATGATAAGGACAAGATCTAGAAGGGGGGGGGGTTGAATAGATCTAGGCCCTACTAATGCGGAAGCTTAACCAATTTTAAAACTCTTGAATCAGAGACATTGAAAACAGATTTCACAGATCTGAGGATAAATTGAGTGAGTTGTGCAAACGGAGTGTGTGAACAAATTGATTAGATGAATTCAAACGATCCTATGCATGCATCTACCGAAGATAAATTCAAACCACAATCAGATCAATGTACAGATATTTTTAGGTGGTTCGGAATCACACCATGTGATTCCTACATCCACCCCTCACACAGTGAGGATCCACTAACCAACCGGGTACACTACACCCACTGGAGCCACCCACACTCCAACACTTGAGTTTACAACTCACACGACCTCTAGAGCAAGACTACTCTAGAACCTGAGCAAGACTGCTCAACATACAACTTGAGTACGACGACTCAAAATCACTGAGCACGACGGCTCACAAACACTTGCTAGAAAAACACAAGACTCAGATCCTCTAGCAACAGATCTAGTCCAACAAGTTAATTCATGAGACTTATGCAACAACCCATGCACATCTCAGAATCACTCAGAAGAGAAAAAGGAAAATGAAATTGTTTGATAGCTTTTCTCTTCAGATGTACTCCCTTATAGAGGTCGAATTGTGAAGGATCTTGATCTCTGGAAGTTCCTGGCGATGCTCTGCAATCTGATCTTCAGAATCTTCCTTGAATTCTTCACAAGAGTCGGCTTCTACTTGCTCTGCCTCCTTGAGATGCCTTCTTCAACGATCAATCTCCACTTCTCATACTTGAACATATGAGAATGGCTTCAGGAAACACCATGAGAGCAGGAGCAGGGAGATGAACTCTTCTGCCGCCAAAACCAATTTCTTGAGGCTCTGAGAAGGTTCTTCTTCGATGGATGCCCATAGGAGGGTATTTATACCCTAAATATCCCAAAGATACCCTTGGGTACGTGGGCACAAGATCCAAGATTGATCATCATCTCCCTAGGTGCCACGTGTCCAGGAGGAGTCTTAGTGAAAACGTTTCCGGAGTGTGTCGACCTGCCCATAGGTGTGTCGACACACTGTCCCAGACTGGGGCAAAATAGTTCCCTGGGAGAGCCATCTAGTGTCGACCTGAGATGGAGTAGTGTCGACCTGCTGTTGGCATATGAGAACAGGCCTTCTGGGAAGGCCTCTAGTGTCGACCTGATTCCATCTAGTGTTGACTTGCTGTAGCAGTTTGTTGTCTTGTTTCTCGTGGGCCCTATCACTAGTGTCGACCTGCCCTGTCTAGTGTCGACACTAGTTGATCTTTTCCTCACATTTTTGCCTTTGCTCTGAGCCATTGTGTCGACACCACTGATGGTTGTGTCGACACTACCTTTGCAAGAAAATGTTGTCCCTGAGAAAATAAACACATAAATCATTAGTTAAATGTATTATCATGAATATAAATGTAAATGTGCTTGGAACATGCTTTTTGAATATGGTAATTCAGGTGATGTATTTCACATGTTCCATTTTTTATGCATTAAAATCATAGTTTGTCATCATCAAATAGAGGGGAAATGACTTCCATTCATACTCATCCCAACACGAGAGATGAGGATTTTTTGTTTTTTATTTTGAGAGAGAGAGAAAGGTTGAGAAGAGGTAGGATTTGTGGGATAGAAACCCGCCAACAAATTTTTTTAGGTTTATTCTTACGGTTTTCCAAGTTTTTACGCAGTAGTCAATATTTATTCTTACGGTGTACTTACAGTGTACTTACGGTGTTGGAGATGTAATATTAAATATTAATAAATTTTCAAACAACCGTAAGTATAGTAGCTAATATCCCTACGAAATAAGAAACTGTAACTCACTTTCCGTAAGTGTGCTCAGTTTTGTTGTAGTGCCATTTGGATGCTCGAGGGTTAACCTGAAATAAACCATCAAGTTTTAGGTACCCAAATTCTTTTGGGTCCTGATGGGTTAGTATCATCAATTTTTCTTTTTATTACCCATTTCTTATGTCTTATTTGACATGTGGTTTTTATGTGACCTAAACTATTGCAATGACTACAACAAGATGTTTTTGTTACTCTTTCAATATATTTAAAATTAGCTTTATAGACTATATCTTGTTTAGGACAAATTTTGGAGTCGGATATACTTTAGGTGGAATTATTGTTTTTTTTTTTTGCATTTTCTAGTGGTGTGTATCCTACACCATCTTTCTTCTTTTCCTGAACGTCTAGCTCCTTTTAAACTAATGAATTTTACCATTTGTGATTTTTTCTAGTGTGCTTAATATTTTATCATTTTCTTTCATTTAAGTTTTTATTTCTTTCCTTAATTCATCTACACTTTCCTTTTTTTTATTTTGTTATTTGTTTATTTTTTATCTTTTAAATCTTCACATAGTAGTTCATTCCTTCTTTTAAGTCAGTTATTTATTTTTCTAGTTCTTCATTTCTTTTTCATATCAGAGTTAGTGTTTTCTAAACAAGCATATTTTTCTTACTTGCTTTTAATAGTTTAGTTATTTCTTTATATTTATCATAAATTTCATTAAATGCTTCCTCTAAATTATCTGAATCAGAGTCATTACATGAATCAAAAGAAGAGTCGAAAGTTACCGTTGTCTTCTGTATTTGCCATGAAAGCCAGATTGACTTCTTCTTCATCGCTGTAGGGGCTTGACTCACTGTCTGAGTCACTACTGTTTTCCCATGCTGCTGCCATCGCCTTCTTTGTACTTTCTGAACTTCTTGGAGCTGTCTTTCTTCCTGAACTCCGCTTCTTGATCTTTGGACACTCAGCTTTGATGTGTCCTGGTTTTTTTTACATTCATTAGAATGAGTTTTTCTCCTTTCTTCACATCCTTTCCATCTGATCTCTTGAAGTCCTTATTCTTTTTGAAGTGCCTTCTTCCAGACTGGAACTTCTTCTTCTTGGCCAGAATTCGCTGCAGTCTCGGAGAGCATTGCTTCTTCATTTTCACTGTCTTCATCATCACTTTCACTCTCATCTGAGCTTACTTCTGTGATCTTCTTCAGCTTTTAAGGCATTGGAGTGTTTCTTTCTACTGTCTGACTCTCCTAGCCTTTCCATATTGATCTCATGGTCCATGAGGGACCCGATGAGCTTTCTAAAGACATCTTTTTAGATCATTAGCTTCTTCAATGGTTGTTACTTTTGGGGTCCCATGAGGATGGTAAAGATCTAAGAATCTTTCTGACCATATCTCCCATTTCATAGGTCTTTCCTAGTCCAGCTAGCCCATTTGTAATATCTGTAAATCTACTTAACATTTGGGTAAGGACTCACCTGATTGCATTTGAAATCTTTCGTACTGTGCTACAAGAATATCTATTCTTGTTTCCTTTACCTTATCTGTGCCTTCATAGGTGATTCTGAGCTTTCCCACATTTCCATTGCGATTTGCAGGCTGAAACTCTGTTTGAACTCCTTTTTACTAGGGCACAACACAAAATACTCTTTGCTTTACATTCTGCGAGATCTTCTTCCTATCGTCGTCTGTCCACTGAGCTTTCTCATTTGTGACTAGAAGATCGCCTTCTTTCGCTATGGACCATATCTGATAATCGTCGCCTTGCAAAAAGTACTCCATTCTTGTTTTCCAGTAAGTGTAATCCTCTCCTCGAACAATGGTGGTCGGTTGACAAACTGACCTTCGTTGTGACTTTGGCTACCATCGATCTTTACTCTTCAGATCGTTGTATCCTTTCTTTGTCGAAGAGACTCTCTCTTAACCACTTGTTGCCCAGTTGACGAGCTAAGAGGGGGGGGGGGGGTGTGAATGGGTCTTTAAAATTAATCTAGAAGATACCTGTAAGTAAAAATATTCACACAAACGTTCTTCGATGGAGGTTAGTAACTGTTAGTTGAAATAACAATCACACAAGGAAAGCAAGCACACAACACAAAGAATTATCCTGGTTCAGACCTCCTCTCCCTAGGAGTCCTATGTCCGTCCCTGAGCAACACTTAGGATTTCACTAGATAGGGTATAGTCCCCCTAAGGACGCTACAACACCAGCTCAGCTAGTCTTCCTTCACACCCGAAGGGAAATCCAACACCCTGGATACCCCACCAGGTCTTCCTTCACAACTGAAGGGAAACAACCCCTGGATACCACCAGGTCTTCCTTCACACAAGAAGGAACACAATAAGAGAGTAGAAAGAATTCAAGCCCCTAGATCAAGCTTTTAACAAGCCAAGATTTGAAGCAACTAGCACTGAGAGCAAAGAATCTAAGCTAAGCACACTCTCAGAACTACACAAGCTCTCTCAAGATTTTCACTACAAGTGGAAGCAGAGAGCAACACAAGAAGGAATGAACTTGTTGGCTCTTTAGAATTCTAGTAGAATATTTTAATAAATTGAACGAGCATTCTCCGCTTCTATATTTGATCATCTCTTATGTCTTGTATTTAATATCTTCTTTGAATTCGCCCGTTGAAGTAACCGTTGTCCCTTAGATTGGTAGTCGTTAGACTGCTTGACACTTGGAAGCTTCAACAATCTTTTATCCATTTGAGCACGCAAGGAGATAATGTCTTCTGTCATCTGTATGGTCCAACGTTGTATGACAGAATGTCTTTAGGACCCTGCATAATAAATGCTAGAACAGTAGACGGCTATGCTTTTGTTGTCAGTAAACGTGATAAGAATATTCAACAAAATAGCAATGCTAATAGTTTCTTCTAAATATATTGACAGAATATGCACTATAATGGATGATATCGTCTGCATGCATGCAGAGGTACGTTCAGATCTCATAAATGCAGGAGTGTCAGAGAGAAAAAACGTGGACTTTGACTAGTCAACGCTTCAAGAGATGAGATAAGTGTCAAGTTGATATAAACCATGAAGTCGTTGTCTATATGACTTATGAAATCGTTATGAATACTACAAGTCATTATAGAGAGCAAATCGTTAAAGCAAGTTTATGTGTTCAACAGGGAAATCGTTATGAATACTAACAAGTCATTATAGAGAGCAAATCATTATGAGCGCTAAAGAAATCGTGGCGTAAAGCAAATCGTTATAAGTGCTAAAGAAGGTTTGCGTAAAGCAAATCGTTATGAGCGCTAAAGAAATCGTTGCGCAAAGCAAATTGTTGTGACCGCTAAAGAAATCGTTGCAAGCAAAGCAAATCATGGAGTGCTTAAAGAAATCGTTGCGCAAAGCAAATCGTTATGAGTGCTTAAAGAAATTGTTGCGCAAGCAAATTGTTATGAGCGCTTAAGAAATCGTTGCGCAAAGCAATCGTTATGAGCGCTTAAGAATCGTTACGATGACTTATAGAATCGTTACGGCGAGCAAGTCGTTGTGAGTTCTAAAGAAATCGTTATGATTACTTATAGAATCCTTGCGGCGAGCAAGTCGTTGCGAGTTCTAAAGAAATCGTTATGATTACTTATAGAATCGTTGCGGCGAGCAAGTTGTGCGAGTTCTAAAGAAATCATTATGATTACTTATAGAATCGTTGCGGCGAGCAAGTCGTTGTGAGTTCTAAAGAAATCGTTATGATTACTTAAGAAATCGTTACGGCGAGCAAGTCGTTGCGAGTTATAAAGAAATCGTAATGATTACTTAAGAAATCGTTACGGCGAGCAAGTCATTGCGAGTTCTAAAGAAATCGTTATGATTACTTAAGAAATCGTTACGGCGAGAAGTCGTTGCGAGTTCTAAAGAAATCGTTATGATTACTTATAGAATCGTTACAGAATCGACTTGTTTGAAACAACATGACTTTCCAGTCTTACAAGGAATCGTTAAAAACACTTATGAAATCGTTATGACTTCAACAAAAGTCGATGTGGACTTAGAGAAATATCATTCTGAAAAGATTAAGCTTCAGTGAGACATACTTACCAACATTGACTTGATTGACCTTGGTAATTTTCCTGTACTTAAGACTTATGAAATATGTTAGAGATTATTGATGAAGTTTTGTTAATCACTAAAATACATATGTAATTAATTAAAATTACATGGGGATACCTGATCATCATGAGGCATAGTGCTCAAGGGTGTTTGAGCCATCGTGCTGATGTGGTGTGTGTGGTTTGAGCCATCGAGCTCTCAAGTGTGTGTATTGTACTCGGTTTTGAGTAGTGTGGCCTCACTGTGTGAGGGGTGGATGTAGGAATCATTGGTGTGATTTTTGACCACCTAAAACTCTTTTGTGCAGTGGTTTGATCTGTTTTCTACGCTAGATGCGTGCATAGGAATTTCGCCTACACACTAGTTGTCTAATTGACTCACACATCAGCTATACACACCCACACTTCGGATCAGTGATTTGATGTCTGAATGGATCTATAATTTGAATTAATTTTTAAATTTCTTAAGCTTCCATTGTTATTGGTAATAGATCTATTCAACCCCCCCTTCTAGATCTGTTCATCCTGCATATTTGATCCACAATTGGTATCAGAGCCTGGTATCTGTTCATCTGTTGTGATTTGACAGATCTGGTTTGATGTGTGACTCTGATTTGTTTTTGATTTGATTACTTCTTTTTGACTCTTCTGATTTGATTTGATTTGACAATTAGAAGTTTGACGGTCCCTCGCCGTTCAAAGCCCGCTAACCCATAACGTGCCCGACACGACTCCGTATCCGCGAACGGGCCAAAGCCTCGCAGGGATATCAACCACATATGATCGTGAAAATAAAAGACATGCTGAACACATATAAGATTTTTTTTCTCACACATATCCACATGAAATGTGCATACTTAGTTCCATACATAGTCATTATGCATGTATAACAGCCCCGGACAAACCCCCAAGGCTCAACAAGGAGAAACATTACTCTGTTGTGGCGATGGCCTGACTCCACTACGGTGCTGACCGGAACTAGAGGAGGGACGAGAATCCTCCTATTCTCCTTCACTTGGAAGAAGGGGTGAGCCTCACATCACTGGCTCAGTAGGGCAACTCCCCCAAAGCTGTTAACCACAATGTACAACAATTATAAAAAGCAAGTTGTAAAGCATTTAAAATATATACCGCCTATGCATGATGCTACAACTAAAAGTAAATAATGCAAATCACGTTCACTGTACATGCTAAAGAAGGGCACACTGCACACGAGTCACGAGAACTGGTTTGCAACACCAGCCACAGACCCGATCAATCAACACAAGTACACCTCTCAGCCTCACAGCCACAGACGAAAGTCCAGCTGCCGCTCCACCTCAACAAGGTCAAGAACCGTGGAGACAAACCAACACCACTCCTGCAGACTACATAGCTACAGGCCCAAGCCTGACACCTTTAGCAACTCCGGCCGAGAACCCTAAAGTGAGGCACTGGATACAGGACTAGCTGGGGACCAGTACGTCTACTGGTGTCCGTCCCCCAACCAAGAGCGCGCTACAAACGACCGCACACCCACAAACACGAGTCGCTGTCCCTTGTCATCTTTCCTTCAGCCGGGCGTACAACTCAACTCTGGAGTGAGGGTGTCCAGGAAGACGACACAAACTCAAACGGTACTCCCGTACCGAGATAAGCCCAGAGCACCCGGTGCTCGGGTAATCGACTAGAGAGGTAACCACGGAAGCGTGACACCCGACTCGCTATGCACACATTCCAAGCAAAACCCCTCGTTATCAATCACGGTATGAGTCAACACAACCCACACAGATCCTACATTGCCTTGCCAACACAACCCAAGCAATGTGGGGTGGACTGGCCACAAAACCCCAGAGCTCGGGTGGCCACATTCCAAACGTGTCCAACACAGAAGCCGCCTTTAGACCTAAATTGCGACGTACTTACCTGTCACCTTATTGTCTAAATCGCGACGGTCCTAGCCGTCACATTCACATGAATCATGATGGCTGGTTCCACTGCCTTTTAGACAACAAGAACACAACCTGAACTCCCAATCCGGAATTCACCTCCATAGGGCCATACATACAAGCAAAGCAGGTAATAGCAATTCAAGTAAAGTCCTAGGCATGCTCTCTATCATACTTAACCATTTTCCACATCCAAACACCACCACCTTAACCCACACAATCCACACAAGGGAATCACGAGGTAGAGTTCCCCTACCAGCAAGTGAAACACAAATTCAACGATATCTCGGTGTTCCTGCGCTCCGAAGCACCTCCTCGTGCCGAAACCACACCGAACAGACGCCAAAACAGCCACAATCGCACAATTCCTCCTTCAAAACCCGCAACAGAGCCATCCCCAACTGAATAGTGCAACTTGCATTGTTCAGCCTAGGGCAAGAGCTCAAATCCTTCTGAGTCTAAATCGCGACGTATTGTCCCGTCGCGTTTAGAAACGCAACGGACCTTGGCGATGTGTTTTAAACCAGATGTCCCTGCATGAGCCATGTGGTGCGCATGCAGCGACACTCACGTAACAGCGGTGCAAAATCGCGACGTGGAAGGTGGTCGCATTCATGTGAGAATCGTGACGTCTGGTTACGTCGCGTTCTTAATGAACCGGACATAGGCTTGTTTGGGCTGGGAACTCCAACCCACCAGCCTCCCTTCTTGTCAAACCACCCTGTGTACACACATGTAGACCCACATGGTCTACCAATGGGCCACACATTGGCCTTTAAACCTGGTAAACCTCGATCCAAACATACCAGATATTACAAGAAGTGATCCTTCAGTTGACATCAGAGTCAATACTCTATACATCAAATTTGATTTAGAAAATCTAGTGCATCTTATGTTTCTAAT
>JACBKR010003628.1:5000-15000 GCA_014218235.1 Colocasia esculenta
AAGGGGCTGGACGCTATTGGCGCGACCGGCCCTTGGGGCTGGGCTGTTCTTTCGGGCAGTCCAGTCCCCTCAGAACACGCCTTTGGCCGTGCGCTGTGGTGGCGCATGGCCGGACGTTCGGATTTGAAACCGAAGTCCAAAGGCCTTTCAGTCTCTCCGGACTTGGCATGTTTTGATACAAGCATTGTTCGGGCCTGGACCGCGCGCTCTTGTGGTGCGTGGTCTTGTGCTGCTCCGCCTCCGGCGTAGTGGCCAAGGCAGAGACGAGGTGCTCTCGAGATCGCAGCCTTTGAGCTGCAACTAAGTCTCGAGAGGCCTCAGCGTTGCTCCTTGGACGCAAGTCCCGAGGTACACCCCCTTAAGCCGGCGCTCTGCGGAGTGCTTGGCTTGCCTCTCGTTGGGCAAAACGAGCGCTGCCTTGGCTTGGACCGCTCCTGCACACGCCACTCGAACAGAGGGGCTGACGGCAGACAGCGGTCCGACAGGGTAGCGCAGCGCTGCGTCGCTCCTGAGACCAAGTCCAAGGCCTAGAGCGGGTGTAGCCTGGCTTCCTTGCTCGCTGGACTTGGTGTCCTGGCTTGGCGGGGAGATGCGTGGTGAAGGGTCGAATAGCGAGGATATCGGCCCGGAGGTGACCAAGGGCAGTGATCGCGACCGGGGGGCGGAGTGCTCGCGAAGCGAGCGCGCCGGACAGGGGTGCGATGGGCGGGTCAGCAGAGGCCCAGGGAGCAGTGCCCGGGGTGGCTGGGCTGGTCGGTAGGTGCTTAATGGGGTGGCCGGACCTGGTGTCTGGGGCCCGTGGCCGAGTCTGGTGTAGGGCGGCCGAGGCGGGCCGGCCTGGGAGCCAAGCGGTTCGAGTCAGCGGCCGGATCTGGGCCCGTGCCTTAAGGTGGCTTGGACTTGCACATGCATGGCTTAAGCTTTGAGAGAAGCCAAGTCGCAGCGGCTGGCTGGCCCGGGACTTGTGTTCTGGCCGGCCGGACCGCGTCGTGGTCGGTCGCGGTCGGCCCTGGTGGTCGGAGCACCGATACACAGTGCACGGGGGAGCGGTCGGGTGCTTAAGGTGCCGGGCTGGAACACTGTGGGACGGCCGTGGGACTTGTGTTCTGGCCGGCCGCTTGGTGCCTTAAAGCTCGGCCGGCTGGACTTGTGCTCTGGCCGAGAGGTCGGTCAGTGGAGCCGGAGTGCAGCCGCGGGTCGGCCCGAGAGACCTTAAGGGGCTCTGCCTGGACAAGGCAGGGTCCCTTTTTTTATGAGATTTTTTCGAGGCATCTAGGTGCTTAAACGGATCAGATATGCCGACTTCCCTTGCCTACATTGTTCTGTTGGCAAGTGGCTCATCGCGTCTGCTGTGGTGCTACTCCGAGGTGCGCTTAGCAGCTTAAAGAAGAGCATAGGGGGAGCCGCCGTGCCTTAGAGCCCGAGCAGCGCGTGGAAAGGGAAGCCGAGGCGGTCAGGCCAGCCGGGGGAGCAGTGCAGCGCAGCGCAGCGCAGCGCAGCGCAGCGCAGCGCAGCGCAGCGCAGCGCAGAGCAGCGCAGAGCAGCGCAGCGCAGCGCAGAGCAGCGCAGAGCAGCGCAGCGCAGCGCAGCGCAGAGCAGAGCAGAGCAGAGGCCAAAGGATGCCAAGGCATGCGGTGTTCCAAGCGGTCAACCATCTAAGTACTAACCGCACCAACGCTGCTTAACTTCGGTGTGCGGAAGGGAACCGGTGGACCCAGTGGTATGGTCGTTGGCGAGAGACGGAGAGGAAAGTTGCCCCTTGATGCCGCCGTGTTCCCGGCTTGCCCCCATCCAAGCTGCAGCAGTCCCCCCTGGTGTAAGTCTGTGTGTTAGCAAGCTTTGCTTGTCAAAGCGCTTGTCAAAGTGTTTGTCTAAGTGTTGTATTCTGCACTTTGTTGCACTTGTCACTTTGTCTCGAGGTGAGAGGGGAGAGGGGAGAGTTGTAAATGCATGGAGTGGAGTCTGGGCGAGTGGGAGGTGCACAAAACGAACGAGGGAAGAAACAAAACGTGTCCAACGGCATGGAGAGGTGGCTGTGAATGGGAGGCTCCCCTTTGACACAACGAGGGCCGGAGAGGTGCCACTGGAGCAGCCGTACCCGTGAGACAGGGGGTGTTTGGAAACACTCGGAATCGGGGGGAAAATGAGTCGAAAGTGGTGTCCGGGACCGCTTATTCAACCGGCAAGGAGTTGCGCTCTGGCAATGATGTTTATACCTTTGGAAAGGGAGTCCTTCCTCTGCAAGTCCCGAACCGCAGGAAGCTTTGAACCGAGTACCGACTTGGCTACGGCCGGTCAAAGGTGGACCAATTGGTGCTTAAAGGGGGAAAATGGTGTTTGGTGCCTGGGGACCGGGGTTTTGACCGGCAAGGACCAATAGCTTAATTAAGCAGTTGCAAGGTTGGATAGGGGAAGGAATGCCCTACCGATCCCGCAGGACGACACTCTGTCGGTCAAGTACCCGAGGAGTTATGCCCGTCCAAAGTTGAACCATTTGGGTCAAAAACGAAAAAATCGCGTGTAGGCCCTCCGGAGAACGCGATTTGACCGGGAGGAAACAATAGATAGGGAAGGCACTTTACCATTCGAAAGGTAAAGAACGCTCTAGTATCCCCGCACTCGCGGCACGCTGACACTTTAATACTCACTGCTACACCCGTTCAAAGTTCACCATTTTTGACCCATTCAATGGGTGCCCAATTCGAACGGCGTTTTGAACGGCAAGGGGCTTCGGCGCGAGGCAGGTGAGCACGGCGCTTCAAGGCACAACAAGACGAGTAATTTAAGCACTCGCGGGCGCCGTGGGACTTGTAGTTCTCGAGGGGCGTAAGTCCGAAAAAACGTTCAATTTTGAACTTTGGCCCCCGTTCGACCAACTTAACTTCAATTGTTAACGTGACCACCATACTGGGACATAGTTCGGACGACGGCCAACACGGCTAGCCACATGGCATTTCGATAGCACCCACCGGGGACCAAGTTTGCTTAAGGGCTTAAGTACAAAAAATGGTTCAAACGGGCATAACTCGGTCAAATCTTTATGCATTCATAAAAGTGGGTAGTCAGCTGGTAGAGAATTCAATTACGAAGAGATTGGGTGTGTCTCGTCACTAAGGGCCTTACCGTTTAGGAGATAGGGCCAAAACAAAAATGAGGTTGCGGGTGCCTACCCGGTGCCCCTGGAGGCGGCCCGTGTAGACCTCTTTCGAACGGCCGTTTGAAACAGGAAGGAGTTGTACCTTAACAAAACCATAGGCACCGTTTGAAAGGGGAAAGATGGAACTAAAGGACGCGCGTTCGCGTACGTTACTACTCGATACCTTAAAAGCTTTAACGGGGTCAAAGTTGGTCATTTGGTCCCAAAACGGTCAGGTGAGTTTTTGAACCACTTTTTGAACAAGAAATACCCGTCTGACAGAAAAAGCGAAAAGAACAAAATGAAAGGCACCTGGCACCATAGACTCTGGGCACCGCGCTTTGCTGTGGCACTTGTAGTTCTCGAGGGGCGTAAGTCCAAAAACGTTCAATTTTGAACTTTAACGCCCCGTGTGAACGCTTAAATAATTAATTGTTAACGTGACCACTATACTGGCACGTCGTTTTAGGCAAGGAAGCACAGTATTCAAGTGACATCGACTTCATGGGACCCCATATAAGGGAGGGTTCGCTTAAGGGCTTAAGTTCAAAAAATTGAACAAACGGGCATAACTGGCCAAAAATGGACGGATTTTCAAAAATCTTTTTTTAATCCGGTAGAGAATTCAAAAACAAAGACGAAGACGCACAGCACCATCTCTAAGACTCGAACCGTTCCGGAGCTACGGCCGAAAGCAGGTATGAAATCTTGGCCGAAAATCCCAAGTCCAGGGCTTAATGAAGGAATTTTTCGGAACTTTCAACTCGAGTCGCTTCGTCTCGATGGCCTTTTTCAGAAAAAATAAAAAGTCCAGGTAGCTCCACTCCACCCTTTCGACTCGTTTGAAGATTTCTCCGAGCAATCATCCTGTGACGCTGGTCGCCACACGCACGCGCGCGCACAGCTCGCAGCGCGAGGCGCGTCAAACGCTACTATATACAGGCCGTTGGGTCGTCTGGGGTGAAAAAATCAAAGTTGTCGGGGACCTCGCGGGGACCTCGGGAACAGTCATTCTATCACTCCGAGACGACCCGCGCGGTCCTAGGGCCCCGAAAGGGGTTTTAAGGGGCCGCTCCGTGCGCGGAGGCCGAGTCCCGTGGGGGCCAGTCAGACGCACTGATTGGTTCCGCGGGGCGACCGCGGTGCCTGGCAAACACCGCGGGAAGGAAAACCACCAATCGCTCTGTCTCTTTGGTGAGTTTTAAAGAATCCGCGAGGGTTCGGCTGGAAAAAAGACAAGTCCCAGGCGACTTGCCCGGGGCCTTGCGCACGGCCGGCCGGTCCTCTCAGAGTGACTTAAAGTCACAAGCAGTTGCCTTTCTCCTTATGTCTATTTGCGACTCGTTCGTAAATACACAGAGCAAAGGCACCAGTGAGGCACGCACTGGATGCTTGAGAGGAGAGGCCGGGACGGCCGGATCGGAGCTCTAAACCTTTTCAAACGCTCTCTTAAGGCAGTCCTCCTAGCCGAACGGCCCCGAAAAAATTACAAGTCCCGAGCACAGGGAGGGAGACTGCGGAGAGTAGGTGCTCGGGACAAACAGACCGATTGCTCTTGCAATCGGCCGTGCACTCTGATGCTCCGTGTGTCTTATGAGACGCACTTTAAGTGAACACAGAGTGATTAAGGCATATCGGACCGCACTGGGGGGCTTCTCCCCGGGGTTGGTCGGAATGAATCGTTCCTTTAAACCAAGGCGACTGGCCCGCACATGGAGGCGGCGGCACAAGTCCTTCGCGCAGAAAGTGTACTCTGGGCCGTTGTGCTTCAAATGAGTGTGTTGGCCAGAAGCATGGCTTTCTCCACATGAGGTGTTTTGACACACTTCAAAAGCCAGTTGAAAGGAAGAGTCGGGACGATTGGAGTCCTTTGAAGCGCAGAAAAGGCGGGACCTGCTCCAGGAAGCTCTAAACCTTTTCAAACGCTATTATAACCCAGGCAGGTCCCTCTCGGACTGGTGGCGCTGGGCCGAAGGAAAGTCGGGAGTTCCTACACGGGCTCTGCAATGACTGAAATGCGCTGCGGCCCGCACATGAGGCGATTCACGGGTTGGTTTCGTAAAGTTTCTCTTCCCCGTGCCATCGATCCTCAAATGAGTGTGTGGGCCACGCATCAGCATTCTACACACCAGATGTCTAGACACATTTGGAATTATGTTGAGAATGCAATACAGAACGATTGGAGCTCTGTAAAGCGAAAAGGCACGGAGCCTCCTCCGGGGAGCTCTAAACCTTTTCAAACGCTTATATACCCAGGCAGGTCCTTCTCAGGATCGGTGGCGCTGGGCCGGAGGGAAAAAAGTCGGGAGTTCCTACACGGGCTCTGCTATGACTGAAAAGCCCGCACATGCAGGCCGCTCGCAGAGTGTATTCTTTGGCGCAGCGTGTCCTCAAATAAGTGTGCGGGTGAATGAATGTGGTCCCATGGAGCCTTGGGGGACCCTATAAAGATACCTTGGCCGGGCCCGTGCATGCAGGCGACTGAACGCGTACCGTGTACGCAAGCACTGTACCCACCGTTAGTCGATCCTCAAAAAAGTGTGCGGGCGAGAGCAAGGGGGACTTGGCCCCCCCTTGGGCAGGCCGGCTAGCCAGTGAGGCCAGAAACCTCGCAACGAAGGAGCCGGCCCGCCAAAAAAAGGAAGCATTTCTTTCGAATCAGTGTCTCCACCACGAGCCGACCTCTCGCCCCCGTGCGAGACCAGTCCGTCCTGCACGAGCCTCGTGTGTCGAGTTCACTGTCAGATTGAAATCGCTTCCACACAGCATAGTTTGCGGACCTCTTTTCAATGTCCATAAGCAAGCAACTCTTTGACCAAAAGCCTTCGGGCGTCATTGACTCTCCTCTCTCCGAGCGAAAGTAATGCAAAGCACGCCACGATTCTACGACGTACGGTTTATTCCGACGAGTACGATGAGAGGCTGACGCTTAAACGAAATGATATGAAACGGTCGCAACATGGGGACCCGGTGAGGCCACCGGACGGCAGTGTTGCGCACCAAAAAAAGGCTTTTAAAAAGTCTCAGGGCTCGTGATGTGAATCGCTTGCCCGCGAAAACTCGCTGACACTCGGCTCGCGCGCCGTTGTGTACAACAGCTATCTGGTTGATTCTGCCAGTGACATATGCTTCTCTCAAAGATTAAGCCATGCATGTGTAAGTGCAAGCCAAATTAAGGTGAAACCGCGGAAGGCTCATTATATCAGTTATGGTTCAATAGATTGTACCCAGTTACTTGGATACTGCGGAAAAACTGGAGCTAATACATGCCAACGGAGTTCTGACCAGAGATGGAAGGAACGCTTTATTAGATCAAAACCGATCGGTTGTTTCGGCCACCGTGAATTTTGGTGACTCTGAATAACTTTGAGCGGATCGCACGGTCTTCGTACGGCGACGCATCTTTCAAATGTCTGCCTTATCAACTTTCGATGGTAGGTTCTATGCCTACCATGGTTGTAACGGGTAACGGGGAATCAGGGTTCGATTCCGGAGAGGGAGCCTGAGACACGGCTACCACATCCAAGGAAGGCAGCAGGCGCGCAAATTACCCACTCCCGGCTCGGGGAGGTAGTGACGAAAGATAACGATACGGGACTCATCCGAGGCCCCGTAATCGGAATGGCAACACTTTAAATCCTTTATGGAGGACCTAACTGAGGGCAAGTCTGGTGCCAGCAGCCGCGGTAATTCCAGCTCAGTTAGCGTATTTCAAAGTTGTTGCGGCTAAAAAGCTCGTAGTTGGATCTGTGGCTCGCACTGCCGGTACACCGCCCGTCGGTGTCGACTGGTACGCTGCGAGGCGTCATGCCGGTGGCGCGTCAGCTGTCCCTCCGGGTACGGGCGGCGCCAATAAAACCTGTCGCGGTGCTCTTTGTCGAGTGTCGAGGTGGGCCGACAATTTTACTTTGAACAAATTAGAGTGCTCAAATATGGCAGTTTGCCTGCATACATCTGCATGGAATAATAGAATAGGACCTCGGTTCTATTTTGTTGGTTTTCAGAACTCCGAGGTAATGATTAATAGGGACAACTGGGGGCATTCGTATTGTGACGTTAGAGGTGAAATTCTTGGATCGTCGCAAGACGAACATCAGCGAAAGCATTTGCCAAAGGTGTTTTCATCAATCAAGAACGAAAGTTAGAGGTTCGAAGGCGATTAGATACCGCCCTAGTCATAACCCTAAACTATGTGAACTGGCCTTTGGGGAGATGTCCTCTGATGCACTCCCCAGTAGCCTCCGAGAAGTCAAAGTTTTTGCATTCCGGGGGGAGTATGGTTGCAAAGCTGAAACTTAAAGGAATTGACGGAAGGGCACCACCAGGAGTGGAGCCTGCGGCTTAATTTGACTCAACACGGGAAACCTCACCAGGCCCGGACACCGGAAGGATTGACAGATTGACAGCTCTTTCTTGATTCAGTGGGTGGTGGTGCATGGCCGTTCTTAGTTGGTGGAGCGATTTGTCTGGTTAATTCCGATAACGAACGAGACTCTGGCCTACTAATAGTCGGTCCGGCTTCCTTGTGCAGCCGGCGATGACAAATCTTCTTAGAGGGACCGGCGGCTTCGAGCCGCACGAGATTGAGCAATAACAGGTCTGTGATGCCCTTAGATGTCCGGGGCTGCACGCGCGCTACACTGGAGGTGTCAGCGTGTCTTCCCTGGCCGAGAGGCTCGGGTAACCCGCTGAAACACCTTCGTGCTGGGGATTGTGGCTTGAAATTGTTCCACATGAACGAGGAATTCCCAGTAAAGGCGTGTCATTAGCACGCCTTGATTACGTCCCTGCCCTTTGTACACACCGCCCGTCGCTACTACCGATTGAATGGTTTAGTGAGGTCTTTGGACCGGCGCGCGGAGCTCCTTCGGGAATTCGATGCCGCTGGGAAGATGACCAAACTTGAATATTTAGAGGAAGTAAAAGTCGTAACAAGTTGCTGTAGGTGAACCTGCAGCAGGATCATTATCGTAATCATTTATGATTCTACGAAAGAACCTCTGTCCGTCTCGCCGCAGATGTGCGCTTCATACTTTATGGTGTGTCGCGCGCGGAGGCGAGCGGGCGACCGCACTGATGTCACACGAGTACTCTAAACAGAGGGGAATGTGAATTATAAGGCGTGGGAACGGCCGCAGCTAGCACCCCTTGGGGTGGAAGGCGGGCCGAGGCGCGTCTATGGTTGCAGCTAGCACCCTTCGGGGTGGAAGGCGGACCGTACTGAAAAAGAGATGGTTCTGGTTGCGGCTAGCACCCTTCGCGGGTGGAAGGCGGACCGAACTTGACTCGAAAGTCACGGTAAACGAGAAGTAAACGTGTCGTCTTCTTTTGCGTTTCGACCGAGGCCTGGGACTGCCAGTCTCCTTTGCCGGCCGAGGTCGCTTCTGCTTGTCGACGAATCACGATGTTTTTAAAGCTTTTGCGCCGTGCACGTAAGACCAACTCGTCTCGCTCCCTTTCGATTTGAGCGTGCGGACTGTCTGCAAACATTGCCTTGTTGGCACACTGCAGGGACCGCACCGTCGATCGTGGCAGCCGAGACGGGGCGCCTTACTCTTTGTCTTTGGACGGAGAGTTTGGCGTTTTCGAAGAGACTACACTCTTTAGATGTACTTTCAATACGCGTAGAAAAGCTTACGAAAGTCTCTCGAGAGGTTCGCCCTTTAGCGCGATGCGGGCTGGCTTCTGCCGCCTAGACGGTCTCTTCTGAATTTGGCGACCAGTTTCACGGGCCTGGTCTTCTGCTCCTTTACGGGGTAGTTGTCCTGGATTAAGGGCCTGGGTCAGCGAGCGTGGCACCTCGTGAGGACCATCTCAGTACTATGAAGTCTGAACCCACTCGGATGAAAGCCTAAAACTACGCTGCACGTGGACTTGTGAGAAATCAGGGTCTTAACACGGACAGTAGGTTAACCCATACAAATCAGCTCAGTGGATCCCTCGGCTCGTGGGTCGATGAAGACGGAGCAAACTCCGTGTTGTCGTGTGAACGCAGGACACATGAACATCGACACTTTGAACGCAAATGGCGGCCCTCGGTCTTTGCACCTTGGGCCACTCCTGGCTGAGGGTCGGTTTAAAGAAACGATTACCAGACTGCCCAAGCGACAGCACACACCTCGTGTGTGTTGGAGCGGGCGAGCTTGGGGTTCTGCTCCCTTTGCGGAGTAGTTCCCTTAAATGCCTTGAGGCAGAGGCTTCTCTCAGTCTTACTGATTATAAGGAAATCAGTTCGTCGCAAGATGAACCCTGATGGACTGGTCGGTTCGACACGAAAAAGCACGCAAACTTGAGAGTACGTCTCTTTGCCTCACGCATTCTACAATCAAAAGTTCAGTTGAAAACAAGTAGTTGGGCGTGAAGACCCCAGCGAACGGTGCAGTACAGGACTCGAAGCTCGTGCATTTAGCGTGCGCCTGAGTGGAATGTGTTGTGCTGCATCACTGAATAAAAACGATTCGAATGCATTTTGTAATCCGACCTCAGTTCAGGAGAGACTACCCCCGAGATTTAAGCATATATATACGGGAGGAAAAGAAACTAAAAAGGATTCCATTAGTACCGGCGAGGGAACATGGAGAAGCCCAGCGCTGAATCCCCTCGGCTTACGTCGTGCGGGAAATGTAGCGTTAAGGAGTGTCCGTCAACACGCATGAGTATCGCTCGCTTAAGTCCAACTTGAACGGGGCCACACAGAGGGTGACATGCCCGTGTAGCAGCTGGTACGAAGCGTGTGGGCATCTCCTCAGAGTCGGTTTGCTTGAAAATGCAGACCTAAGAGGGTGGTAAACTCCATCTAAGGCTAAATATGACCACGAGACCGATAGCACACAAGTACCGTGAGGGAAAGGTGAAAAGAACTTT
>JACBKR010003628.1:20000-28198 GCA_014218235.1 Colocasia esculenta
CGCCGTGCCTTAGAGCCCGAGCAGCGCGTGGAAAGGGAAGCCGAGGCGGTCAGGCCAGCCGGGGGAGCAGTGCAGCGCAGCGCAGCGCAGCGCAGCGCAGCGCAGCGCAGCGCAGCGCAGCGCAGAGCAGCGCAGAGCAGCGCAGCGCAGCGCAGAGCAGCGCAGAGCAGCGCAGCGCAGCGCAGCGCAGAGCAGAGCAGAGCAGAGGCCAAAGGATGCCAAGGCATGCGGTGTTCCAAGCGGTCAACCATCTAAGTACTAACCGCACCAACGCTGCTTAACTTCGGTGTGCGGAAGGGAACCGGTGGACCCAGTGGTATGGTCGTTGGCGAGAGACGGAGAGGAAAGTTGCCCCTTGATGCCGCCGTGTTCCCGGCTTGCCCCCATCCAAGCTGCAGCAGTCCCCCCTGGTGTAAGTCTGTGTGTTAGCAAGCTTTGCTTGTCAAAGCGCTTGTCAAAGTGTTTGTCTAAGTGTTGTATTCTGCACTTTGTTGCACTTGTCACTTTGTCTCGAGGTGAGAGGGGAGAGGGGAGAGTTGTAAATGCATGGAGTGGAGTCTGGGCGAGTGGGAGGTGCACAAAACGAACGAGGGAAGAAACAAAACGTGTCCAACGGCATGGAGAGGTGGCTGTGAATGGGAGGCTCCCCTTTGACACAACGAGGGCCGGAGAGGTGCCACTGGAGCAGCCGTACCCGTGAGACAGGGGGTGTTTGGAAACACTCGGAATCGGGGGGAAAATGAGTCGAAAGTGGTGTCCGGGACCGCTTATTCAACCGGCAAGGAGTTGCGCTCTGGCAATGATGTTTATACCTTTGGAAAGGGAGTCCTTCCTCTGCAAGTCCCGAACCGCAGGAAGCTTTGAACCGAGTACCGACTTGGCTACGGCCGGTCAAAGGTGGACCAATTGGTGCTTAAAGGGGGAAAATGGTGTTTGGTGCCTGGGGACCGGGGTTTTGACCGGCAAGGACCAATAGCTTAATTAAGCAGTTGCAAGGTTGGATAGGGGAAGGAATGCCCTACCGATCCCGCAGGACGACACTCTGTCGGTCAAGTACCCGAGGAGTTATGCCCGTCCAAAGTTGAACCATTTGGGTCAAAAACGAAAAAATCGCGTGTAGGCCCTCCGGAGAACGCGATTTGACCGGGAGGAAACAATAGATAGGGAAGGCACTTTACCATTCGAAAGGTAAAGAACGCTCTAGTATCCCCGCACTCGCGGCACGCTGACACTTTAATACTCACTGCTACACCCGTTCAAAGTTCACCATTTTTGACCCATTCAATGGGTGCCCAATTCGAACGGCGTTTTGAACGGCAAGGGGCTTCGGCGCGAGGCAGGTGAGCACGGCGCTTCAAGGCACAACAAGACGAGTAATTTAAGCACTCGCGGGCGCCGTGGGACTTGTAGTTCTCGAGGGGCGTAAGTCCGAAAAAACGTTCAATTTTGAACTTTGGCCCCCGTTCGACCAACTTAACTTCAATTGTTAACGTGACCACCATACTGGGACATAGTTCGGACGACGGCCAACACGGCTAGCCACATGGCATTTCGATAGCACCCACCGGGGACCAAGTTTGCTTAAGGGCTTAAGTACAAAAAATGGTTCAAACGGGCATAACTCGGTCAAATCTTTATGCATTCATAAAAGTGGGTAGTCAGCTGGTAGAGAATTCAATTACGAAGAGATTGGGTGTGTCTCGTCACTAAGGGCCTTACCGTTTAGGAGATAGGGCCAAAACAAAAATGAGGTTGCGGGTGCCTACCCGGTGCCCCTGGAGGCGGCCCGTGTAGACCTCTTTCGAACGGCCGTTTGAAACAGGAAGGAGTTGTACCTTAACAAAACCATAGGCACCGTTTGAAAGGGGAAAGATGGAACTAAAGGACGCGCGTTCGCGTACGTTACTACTCGATACCTTAAAAGCTTTAACGGGGTCAAAGTTGGTCATTTGGTCCCAAAACGGTCAGGTGAGTTTTTGAACCACTTTTTGAACAAGAAATACCCGTCTGACAGAAAAAGCGAAAAGAACAAAATGAAAGGCACCTGGCACCATAGACTCTGGGCACCGCGCTTTGCTGTGGCACTTGTAGTTCTCGAGGGGCGTAAGTCCAAAAACGTTCAATTTTGAACTTTAACGCCCCGTGTGAACGCTTAAATAATTAATTGTTAACGTGACCACTATACTGGCACGTCGTTTTAGGCAAGGAAGCACAGTATTCAAGTGACATCGACTTCATGGGACCCCATATAAGGGAGGGTTCGCTTAAGGGCTTAAGTTCAAAAAATTGAACAAACGGGCATAACTGGCCAAAAATGGACGGATTTTCAAAAATCTTTTTTTAATCCGGTAGAGAATTCAAAAACAAAGACGAAGACGCACAGCACCATCTCTAAGACTCGAACCGTTCCGGAGCTACGGCCGAAAGCAGGTATGAAATCTTGGCCGAAAATCCCAAGTCCAGGGCTTAATGAAGGAATTTTTCGGAACTTTCAACTCGAGTCGCTTCGTCTCGATGGCCTTTTTCAGAAAAAATAAAAAGTCCAGGTAGCTCCACTCCACCCTTTCGACTCGTTTGAAGATTTCTCCGAGCAATCATCCTGTGACGCTGGTCGCCACACGCACGCGCGCGCACAGCTCGCAGCGCGAGGCGCGTCAAACGCTACTATATACAGGCCGTTGGGTCGTCTGGGGTGAAAAAATCAAAGTTGTCGGGGACCTCGCGGGGACCTCGGGAACAGTCATTCTATCACTCCGAGACGACCCGCGCGGTCCTAGGGCCCCGAAAGGGGTTTTAAGGGGCCGCTCCGTGCGCGGAGGCCGAGTCCCGTGGGGGCCAGTCAGACGCACTGATTGGTTCCGCGGGGCGACCGCGGTGCCTGGCAAACACCGCGGGAAGGAAAACCACCAATCGCTCTGTCTCTTTGGTGAGTTTTAAAGAATCCGCGAGGGTTCGGCTGGAAAAAAGACAAGTCCCAGGCGACTTGCCCGGGGCCTTGCGCACGGCCGGCCGGTCCTCTCAGAGTGACTTAAAGTCACAAGCAGTTGCCTTTCTCCTTATGTCTATTTGCGACTCGTTCGTAAATACACAGAGCAAAGGCACCAGTGAGGCACGCACTGGATGCTTGAGAGGAGAGGCCGGGACGGCCGGATCGGAGCTCTAAACCTTTTCAAACGCTCTCTTAAGGCAGTCCTCCTAGCCGAACGGCCCCGAAAAAATTACAAGTCCCGAGCACAGGGAGGGAGACTGCGGAGAGTAGGTGCTCGGGACAAACAGACCGATTGCTCTTGCAATCGGCCGTGCACTCTGATGCTCCGTGTGTCTTATGAGACGCACTTTAAGTGAACACAGAGTGATTAAGGCATATCGGACCGCACTGGGGGGCTTCTCCCCGGGGTTGGTCGGAATGAATCGTTCCTTTAAACCAAGGCGACTGGCCCGCACATGGAGGCGGCGGCACAAGTCCTTCGCGCAGAAAGTGTACTCTGGGCCGTTGTGCTTCAAATGAGTGTGTTGGCCAGAAGCATGGCTTTCTCCACATGAGGTGTTTTGACACACTTCAAAAGCCAGTTGAAAGGAAGAGTCGGGACGATTGGAGTCCTTTGAAGCGCAGAAAAGGCGGGACCTGCTCCAGGAAGCTCTAAACCTTTTCAAACGCTATTATAACCCAGGCAGGTCCCTCTCGGACTGGTGGCGCTGGGCCGAAGGAAAGTCGGGAGTTCCTACACGGGCTCTGCAATGACTGAAATGCGCTGCGGCCCGCACATGAGGCGATTCACGGGTTGGTTTCGTAAAGTTTCTCTTCCCCGTGCCATCGATCCTCAAATGAGTGTGTGGGCCACGCATCAGCATTCTACACACCAGATGTCTAGACACATTTGGAATTATGTTGAGAATGCAATACAGAACGATTGGAGCTCTGTAAAGCGAAAAGGCACGGAGCCTCCTCCGGGGAGCTCTAAACCTTTTCAAACGCTTATATACCCAGGCAGGTCCTTCTCAGGATCGGTGGCGCTGGGCCGGAGGGAAAAAAGTCGGGAGTTCCTACACGGGCTCTGCTATGACTGAAAAGCCCGCACATGCAGGCCGCTCGCAGAGTGTATTCTTTGGCGCAGCGTGTCCTCAAATAAGTGTGCGGGTGAATGAATGTGGTCCCATGGAGCCTTGGGGGACCCTATAAAGATACCTTGGCCGGGCCCGTGCATGCAGGCGACTGAACGCGTACCGTGTACGCAAGCACTGTACCCACCGTTAGTCGATCCTCAAAAAAGTGTGCGGGCGAGAGCAAGGGGGACTTGGCCCCCCCTTGGGCAGGCCGGCTAGCCAGTGAGGCCAGAAACCTCGCAACGAAGGAGCCGGCCCGCCAAAAAAAGGAAGCATTTCTTTCGAATCAGTGTCTCCACCACGAGCCGACCTCTCGCCCCCGTGCGAGACCAGTCCGTCCTGCACGAGCCTCGTGTGTCGAGTTCACTGTCAGATTGAAATCGCTTCCACACAGCATAGTTTGCGGACCTCTTTTCAATGTCCATAAGCAAGCAACTCTTTGACCAAAAGCCTTCGGGCGTCATTGACTCTCCTCTCTCCGAGCGAAAGTAATGCAAAGCACGCCACGATTCTACGACGTACGGTTTATTCCGACGAGTACGATGAGAGGCTGACGCTTAAACGAAATGATATGAAACGGTCGCAACATGGGGACCCGGTGAGGCCACCGGACGGCAGTGTTGCGCACCAAAAAAAGGCTTTTAAAAAGTCTCAGGGCTCGTGATGTGAATCGCTTGCCCGCGAAAACTCGCTGACACTCGGCTCGCGCGCCGTTGTGTACAACAGCTATCTGGTTGATTCTGCCAGTGACATATGCTTCTCTCAAAGATTAAGCCATGCATGTCTCAGTGCAAGCCGTATTAAGGCGATACCGCGAATGGCTCAATATATCAGTTTTGGTTCCTTAGATCTTACTCAGTTACTTGGATACTGCGGAAAAACTGGAGCTAATACATGCCAACGGAGTTCTGACCAGAGATGGAAGGAACGCTTTATTAGATCAAAACCGATCGGTTGTTTCGGCCACCGTGAATTTTGGTGACTCTGAATAACTTTGAGCGGATCGCACGGTCTTCGTACGGCGACGCATCTTTCAAATGTCTGCCTTATCAACTTTCGATGGTAGTTTCTGCGACTACCATGGTTGTCACGGGTAACGGGGAATCAGGGTTCGATTCCGGAGAGGGAGCCTGAGAAACGGCTACCACATCCAAGGAAGGCAGCAGGCGCGCAAATTACCCACTCCCGACACGGGGAGGTAGTGACGAAAAATAACGATACGGGACTCTTTCGAGGCCCCGTAATTGGAATGAGTACACTTTAAATCCTTTAACGAGGATCAATTGGAGGGCAAGTCTGGTGCCAGCAGCCGCGGTAATTCCAGCTCAGTTAGCGTATTTCAAAGTTGTTGCGGCTAAAAAGCTCGTAGTTGGATCTGTGGCTCGCACTGCCGGTACACCGCCCGTCGGTGTCGACTGGTACGCTGCGAGGCGTCATGCCGGTGGCGCGTCAGCTGTCCCTCCGGGTACGGGCGGCGCCAATAAAACCTGTCGCGGTGCTCTTGATTGAGTGTCGAGATGGGCCGGCACGTTTACTTTGAACAAATTAGAGTGCTCAAATATGGCAGTTTGCCTGCATACATCTGCATGGAATAATGGAATAGGACCGCGGTTCTATTTTGTTGGTTTTCGGAACTGAGGCCATGATTAAGAGGGACGGCCGGGGGCATTCGTATTGCGCCGCTAGAGGTGAAATTCTTGGACCGGCGCAAGACGGACCAGAGCGAAAGCATTTGCCAAGAATGTTTTCATTAATCAAGAACGAAAGTCGGAGGTTCGAAGACGATCAGATACCGCCCTAGTCATAACCCTAAACTATGTGAACTGGCCTTTGGGGAGATGTCCTCTGATGCACTCCCCAGTAGCCTCCGAGAAGTCAAAGTTTTTGCATTCCGGGGGGAGTATGGTTGCAAAGCTGAAACTTAAAGGAATTGACGGAAGGGCACCACCAGGAGTGGAGCCTGCGGCTTAATTTGACTCAACACGGGAAACCTCACCCGGCCCGGACACGGACAGGATTGACAGATTGATAGCTCTTTCTCGATTCCGTGGGTGGTGGTGCATGGCCGTTCTTAGTTGGTGGAGCGATTTGTCTGGTTAATTCCGATAACGAACGAGACTCTGGCCTACTAATAGTCGGTCCGGCTTCCTTGTGCAGCCGGCGATGACAAATCTTCTTAGAGGGACCGGCGGCTTCGAGCCGCACGAGATTGAGCAATAACAGGTCTGTGATGCCCTTAGATGTCCGGGGCCGCACGCGCGCTACACTGAAGGAATCAGCATGTTCTCCCTGGCCTAGAGGCCCGGGCAACCCGCTGAAACTCCTTCGTGCTGGGGATTGGGGATTGCAATTATTCCCCATGAACGAGGAATTCCCAGTAAGTGCGGGTCATAAGCTTGCGTTGATTAAGTCCCTGCCCTTTGTACACACCGCCCGTCGCTACTACCGATTGGATGGTTTAGTGAGGTCTTGGACCGGCGCGCGGAGCTCCTTCGGGAATTCGATGCCGCTGGGAAGATGACCAAACTTGACTATCTAGAGGAAGTAAAAGTCGTAACAAGTTGCTGTAGGTGAACCTGCAGCAGGATCATTATCGTAATCATTTATGATTCTACGAAAGAACCTCTGTCCGTCTCGCCGCAGATGTGCGCTTCATACTTTATGGTGTGTCGCGCGCGGAGGCGAGCGGGCGACCGCACTGATGTCACACGAGTACTCTAAACAGAGGGGAATGTGAATTATAAGGCGTGGGAACGGCCGCAGCTAGCACCCCTTGGGGTGGAAGGCGGGCCGAGGCGCGTCTATGGTTGCAGCTAGCACCCTTCGGGGTGGAAGGCGGACCGTACTGAAAAAGAGATGGTTCTGGTTGCGGCTAGCACCCTTCGCGGGTGGAAGGCGGACCGAACTTGACTCGAAAGTCACGGTAAACGAGAAGTAAACGTGTCGTCTTCTTTTGCGTTTCGACCGAGGCCTGGGACTGCCAGTCTCCTTTGCCGGCCGAGGTCGCTTCTGCTTGTCGACGAATCACGATGTTTTTAAAGCTTTTGCGCCGTGCACGTAAGACCAACTCGTCTCGCTCCCTTTCGATTTGAGCGTGCGGACTGTCTGCAAACATTGCCTTGTTGGCACACTGCAGGGACCGCACCGTCGATCGTGGCAGCCGAGACGGGGCGCCTTACTCTTTGTCTTTGGACGGAGAGTTTGGCGTTTTCGAAGAGACTACACTCTTTAGATGTACTTTCAATACGCGTAGAAAAGCTTACGAAAGTCTCTCGAGAGGTTCGCCCTTTAGCGCGATGCGGGCTGGCTTCTGCCGCCTAGACGGTCTCTTCTGAATTTGGCGACCAGTTTCACGGGCCTGGTCTTCTGCTCCTTTACGGGGTAGTTGTCCTGGATTAAGGGCCTGGGTCAGCGAGCGTGGCACCTCGTGAGGACCATCTCAGTACTATGAAGTCTGAACCCACTCGGATGAAAGCCTAAAACTACGCTGCACGTGGACTTGTGAGAAATCAGGGTCTTAACACGGACAGTAGGTTAACCCATACAAATCAGCTCAGTGGATCCCTCGGCTCGTGGGTCGATGAAGACGGAGCAAACTCCGTGTTGTCGTGTGAACGCAGGACACATGAACATCGACACTTTGAACGCAAATGGCGGCCCTCGGTCTTTGCACCTTGGGCCACTCCTGGCTGAGGGTCGGTTTAAAGAAACGATTACCAGACTGCCCAAGCGACAGCACACACCTCGTGTGTGTTGGAGCGGGCGAGCTTGGGGTTCTGCTCCCTTTGCGGAGTAGTTCCCTTAAATGCCTTGAGGCAGAGGCTTCTCTCAGTCTTACTGATTATAAGGAAATCAGTTCGTCGCAAGATGAACCCTGATGGACTTGGTCGGTTCGACACGAAAAAGCACGCAAACTTGAGAGTACGTCTCTTTGCCTCACGCATTCTACAATCAAAAGTTCAGTTGAAAACAAGTAGTTGGGCGTGAAGACCCCAGCGAACGGTGCAGTACAGGACTCGAAGCTCGTGCATTTAGCGTGCGCCTGAGTGGAATGTGTTGTGCTGCATCACTGAATAAAAACGATTCGAATGCAT
>JACBKR010003629.1:0-28559 GCA_014218235.1 Colocasia esculenta
CAGGGACCATCAGTTAAGAATAAGGGAGGAAGATATTGATAAACAACATTTAGAACCAGGTATGGGCTATGATGTTTTGGTTATGCCATTTGGGCTAACCAATGCACCAGTAGCGCTTATGAATTTGATGAACAGAATTTTTCACCCCTACCTGGATCAATTTATAGTGGTTTTTATAGATGATATACTGGTTTATTCAGCATCTGAAGAGGTGCATGAAACTCATTTGAGGCTTACATTGTAGCTTTTGCGAGATAATCAATTATATGCTAAGTTCAGTAAGTGTGAGTTTTGGTTGAA
Organism: Colocasia esculenta; assembly: GCA_014218235.1. NCBI lineage: Eukaryota > Viridiplantae > Streptophyta > Magnoliopsida > Alismatales > Araceae > Colocasia > Colocasia esculenta. The sequence goes on from JACBKR010003629.1 coordinate 301, forward strand.
GAAATTCAATTTCTGGGTCATGTTATTTTAGCAGAGGGAGTTGCAGTCGATCCAGCTAAAGTTGAGGCAGTTATGAAATGAGAAGCGCCAAAGACAATCACAGAAATTAGAAGTTTCCTGGGCTTGGCAGGTTATTACAGGCGTTTCATTCTGGACTTCTCTAGAATTGCAGCACCTATGACTAGATTAACCAGAAAAGATGTGCCATTTGTGTGGTGAAATGAATGCCAAAAAAGTTTCATGGAATTGAAAAAGAGACTTACAGCAGCTCCATATTGACATTACAGTAGGTAGTGGTGGTTTTGTGGTCTATACCGATGCATCGAGAAGAGGGCTTGGAGCAGTATTAATGCAACATGGTAAAGTGATAGCGTATGCATCTAGGCAATTGAAGCCAGCAGAGGAGAACTACCCAACGCATGATTTGGAGTTAGCAGCAGTTGTATTTGCTTTAAAAATGTGGAGGCACTACCTTTATGGTGAAAGATTTGAAATTTTTACAGATCATAAAAGCTTGAAATATATCTTTTCTCAAAAATATTTAAATCTCCGTCAGCGTAGATGGGTGGAATATTTGAAAGATTATGATTTCAGTTTGGCTTACCATTCGGGTAAGGCCAATGTGGTAGCTGATGCATTGAGCAGAAAAGCATACCTGAGTTATATGATGATAAAAGAATGGAAACTATATGAGAAAATAGCAGAGAATTCATTGCATGTTCCGAGCAGTCAGCGGCGAGCAGTACTAGCCAGTAGTGCTGTAGAGCCATCTTTGTATTGGCAGATTATTGAAGCCCAGAGAACCGATGGAAGCTTAGCAAAAATTGTGAAAATGGAAGATGTTACCATTGATGATAATTGTGTAGTCAGACTCAGAGGCAGGTTATATGTACCCGCAGAAAGAGAAGTCAAACAAAGAGTTCTTGAAGAGGCACATAAATCCAGGTATACAATTCATCCAGGTAGCACAAAAATGTATCAAGATTTGAAAAGGCACTTTTGGTGGCCACACATGAGAAGAGAAATAATGGAATTTATTACAAGATGTACAATTTGTCAACAAATAAAGGCAGAGCATCAAAAGCCAGGAGGTTTACTACAGCCGCTACCTATTCCACAGTGGAAATGGGATGACATTGCTATAGATTTTATGGCAGGGTTACCAAGAACAGGTACAGGACATAATGGAATCTGGGTATTTATTGACAGATTAACTAAAGTATGCAGATTAGTGGCAGTAAGTATGTCCTGGACAGTAGACAGATTAGCAAGAATTTATTTTGACAGAATTGTTTCGTTGCATGGAATCCCGAAGACAATTGTTTCTGATAGGGATCCAAGGTTTACTTCTGGTTTCTGGAGAAGTTTACAAAGAGTAATTGGTACGGAATTCAGATACAGTTTAGCCTATCACCCACAAACGGATGGTCAGATAGAAAGAATAATACAGACAATTGAAGACATGTTACGAGCTTGTTGCTTAGTGTGGGGAGGTAGTTGGGAGCACCATTTGAGTATGGTCAAGTTTGCTTATAACAACAGTTATCATACTAGTATTGGAATGGCACCGTATGAAGCATTATATGGCAGGCCATGCAGAACTCCATTAAATTGGCATGAAGTGGGAGAAAGGCAGGTAATAGGTCCTGAATTAATTCAGCAAACAACAGAAATGGTCAGATTTCAAAGAAAAATTACAAACAGCCCAGAGTCGACATAAAAGCTATGCAGATAATCGTCGCAGGCCACTTCAGTTTGAAGTTGGAGACTTGTCTTTCTGAGGGTTTCTCCTACTAAAGGTGTTTTGAGGTTTAGTAAGACAGGGAAATTAAGCCCAAGATCGCCCTTCCAAGTGCTAGAAAGAATTGGGGAGACAGCCTACAGAATTGATTTGCCAGCTGATTTCACTGATGCCCATGATGTGTTCCATGTGTCTATGTTGAGAAAGTGTATTGAAGACCCAACACAAATAGTCAGTTATCAGCGGGATGATTTGAAACGGATATGTCTATGCCAGAGTATCCCATGCAGATCATAGTCGCAGAACACAGAAGCTGAGAAATAAAGAAATTGAACTGGTAAAGGTCAGGTGGGAAAATAAACAGGGAGGAGAGGATAACTGGGAGTTAGCAGAGGAAATGATTAAGGCGTATCCTTATTTGTTTGAGTAAGTTTTTAAATCTTTTAGATGATAGTATTTATTGTGATGTTTAAAGCTTTAAATTCATGAATTATATTCTAAATTTTGAGGTCGAAATTTCTTTTTTAGATGATAGTAATGTAACGTCTCGCATTTTTCGGATCCTTGTGGATTGTCTTTTGGATCCTTACGGATCCTTCGTTTAGTAGTTGTGGTGGCCAGTGTGTGGCCAATGTGTTTCGGTTCAGGTATGAGAGCAGGTTTGGGGTGTTTGTGGGCTGGCAGGCTGGGCCCAAAACACCAGCCCGTTCACTATCTGTGAACCCGACAGTGAGGGACGTCACGATCTGAATGCGACAGTCTTGCAAGTCGCGTTCATGTTGTCGTTGTTGAGTGGTCGTCATCCGCATGCGCGCCGCGTGTTGCGCGCAGGGCGACATGTAGACGTCAGCCCTAGGAAGGCGACGCCTTTTCCCATCGCGTTCTGGTCGCGACGGAGGTGTCTGTCGCGTTCCCAACTGCTGGGCGTTTTTAAGTTGCCCTGGCTAAGCAGAGCTGTAAACAGTTCTGCTCGGCCAAGGGGAGGGAGCTATGGCGATTTTCGGGGCATTTCGGCGGATTTGGGGTGCGTTTGGCGTGTTCTCGCCGCGAGGATCTTGCGTGGAGCGGGGGAAACACCGGAATAGTCTCGTTCTTCGCGTTCTTCGTGAAGGTAGGGGAATTCTTCCCGTTTTAAACCGTGTGATTGCGTGGGAGATATGTATGTTTGGTTTTTGGTGTTTAGAATAGTAGATACCATGCTAGGGTATCCATTAAAGCATGAAAAATGAGAATTAAACAGGGTTTGCATGGTTTGGGGTGGTAATCCAGAAAGGGTTCCCCGGATTAGGGTTTTCATCTGTGAAGGCGATAGAGCCCTCTGTCGCGTTATGAACGCGACAGGCTGACCTGTCGCGTTCATGTTGTGAAGGCGACACATCGGAGCGTCGCGTTCTGAAGGCGACACTAGCCTGTGTCGCGACCTCAGCCGAGAGGTCTTGTTGTGCATGGTTTCTAAGGTAATATTATCCGATAATTGTTATTTATTGTGCATGGCTAGTATAATCGGTGCAATGGCACCTGTCGCGCTCTGAGTGCGTGTTTTTGAGGTTAGCAAGTGGTACACGTGACTGGTGTGTTGTTCTCGCAGCCAGTGTACGGTGTTCACATGGTTGACGTGAGGTTTCACGTGGTTTGTGCGGTGTGCACGTGGCGGGTAGTACGACGCCTACTGTGGTTACCTCATCAGTTGGGTGCCCCAGGTTCTGTGTGAGCCAGGCTTGTGCTCGGGGATTGTCCCGGTACTTGTGTTGTACCATCGAGGTCTGTGTCGTCTGACCTGGAAACCCTCACTCCTTAGTTTGAGTTGTACGTCCGGATAGGGGAAAGACGACAGTGGGACAACAACTTGTGTGAGTTTCTTGTTTTGTCGCTTGTAGCGCGCTCGTAGTTGGGGGTACGGACACCAGTAGACGTCACTGGTCCCCAACTAGTCCTGTTACCAGTGCCTCATTCTAGGGAGCTCAGGCCAGAGTCCTTAAAGGTGCCAGGCATGGGCCCGCGGCAGTGTGGTCTGCGGTTGTGGTGGTTGTTGGTCTCCACAGTTGTTTGACTTGTTCTCGTGGAGCGGCAGCTGGACCTTTCGTCCGTGGCTGCGAGGCTGAGAGGTAGACCTGCGTGGTTTGTCCGAGTCAGTTGCTGGTGTCGCGAACCAGTCTACGTGGCTTGAGTGTGGCGGTCTCTACTTTACCCCGTACACCGTGTTGTTGTTTTGTTGTTTACTTATTTTAATTGGTTTGTGTTAACGGTAAGTGGTAAGTGGTATTTATAGCTTTAATATCCTGCTTAGTTTACTTATAAATTGCTGGCGTAGCTTCCTGCTTATGTACTTGAGTTTAGTTTGCTCAGTTTTTGGGGGAGTTTCCCTACTGAGCCAGTGACTTACGAGGCTCACCCCTACTCCCTACAGGTGAAGGAGAGCATGAGGTTTCCCTACTGTCTTCCAGTTCAGAGCCACATCGCAGCGGTGTTCGGCCGACGCCTCCAACAGTGTAGCTTTTCTTCTATTGTACCTCGGGGTATGCCCCAGGCTTGTGTATTTTCCTTTGACTTTTGTTGAAATTTGGCTATGTAAATCTAATGTGAATGTATATATATATATCAGTGTGTTCTTTTATGTTTTCACGGACATAAGTGTGATATCCCTTGCGAGACTGTGGCTTGTTCGCGGGAGACGGAGTCGGGTCAAGCTCGTTAGTGGGTTAACGGGTTTGAACGACATGGTCCGTTACAATTATAGTCTAATTATAACTTTTAAATGTTAAATAGATGCAAAAGGAAGGTCGTCATCCCACACGTCCGGAAATGTTTCAAATGACGCAATCTAGGACAACACCGGATGGCAGTGTCATGTGGAGCAATGAACAAAGTCGTCAAGTGATGGTAATGATGCTTATAAATCATAATATTAATTCATACATTCAACTTATTTATGTACTAATTACCTTATATTAATTACAGGATCAGATGACCCAGTTGATGAATCCCACTCCCTTAGAGGAATCAGATGGCACAGCTCATCTTGCCGTACTTAGTCCAGAGGAGGCCTTCCGTTAGGTGTTTGGGAGGGATAGGCCTGGACGGATCCGATGCAGTGGTCGAGGACAGACTTTGAGGAGTTGGTATGGGCCATCTGAGGGTGGTAGCAGTAGCAACACTGCATATCAGCATCTCCTAAAGGAGCAATCTCAATAGAAGTCTGAGATATCTCAACAGAAGTCTGAGATTGAAAGAATGAAAAAAATCATTGAAGATCAGGAGCAGAGAATAGCAGCACAGAGCACAGATATAGATGTTCAAGTGGAAGCTCAAGTGGAGGCACAACTGGAGGCTCGAGTGGAGGCTCAACTTGCTGCTCTACAGACACAGATGCTCCAAAGCATGGATAAACGATTCCAAGAGTATTTTCGTACTCATACGTCTAGAAGTGGTGCACCAGCTGTGCCACCTGAGGATGAAACAGAGGGAGATCAGGGAGATGGAGAGGATGAGGGTTCTTTTGGTGAGGATGAGTGAGACTTCACTATTCATTTATAATCATGATTTTATGATGTAATATGTTAAAATTTGAAATAAGTGTGATGTAATGGATTTCAATTTGAAGTACTATAGTGTTTTAGAAAGAGGATTGTGAATGGTTTATGTATGTAACTTTTCATGTAATACATTTAATTTAGAGTTTTTTACTTATTTTGGAATGTGTTTTGTTAATGTAATTTTTGTATAATAGGTTGTAACTTTGTGAAAAAATATTTTTTATTACAAATTTTTTTTTTTGTGATAGACTATTGGGGACGGCTGCAGCCGTCTCTAATAAAAATATTGGGGACGGCTTCTGCCATCTCCATAAAAAACTATTGGCGACGGCTCCTGCTGTCTCCAATAATACTATTGAGGATGGCTCCCGCCGTCTCCAATAATACTATTAAAGACAGATGGAGTCGTCTTCAATAGCCTCATTGGAGACGACTGCACTCCGTCTCCAATAGTATCATTGGAGACTGGTGAGAATCCGTCCTTAATAACTCTATTGGCGACGGCTTCCTCCTTGTCTCCAATAATGTTATTCCCAACGGCGCCAAAACCGTCGCTAATACGTTTGTTTGTGACGGTTCTAAAGCGACTCTAATAGATGTATTGGCGACGGCTTCATCGTTGTCGCCAATAATGTTATTCCCGACGGCGCCAAAACCGTCGCTAATACTTTTTTTGTGACGGCTCCAAACCGACTCTAATAGATGTATTAACGACGGCTTCATTGTTGTCGCCAATAATGTTATTCAAGAAGGCTCCATAGCCGTCGCGAATAAGTTTTTTAAAGACGGCTTCAAAGCCGTCTCTAATAATGCTATTGGCGACGGCTTCTTGTCCGTCTTCAATAATATTATTAGCGACGACATTTTATCTATCTCCAATTATATTATCGAAGATGGCTTCAGATCCGTCGCTAATACACATTTTTTAGACGGCTTTGACGCCGTCGCTAATACATTAAATGTGACGGGGTATTATCCGTCTCAATTAAAGTTATTGGAGACGGACATTTATCCGTCCCCAATAACGTTATTGGGGATGGATGTTGCTTAGCTGTCTCCAATACTATTGGCGACAGGCTTATTAAGGACGGTCTAGCGATGGCCTTGTAGTCATCTGTAATAATCATTAGGGACGGTATTTTGAATATTGGCGACGGCTGGCAGCCGTCCCCAATAACCTCTTTTCTTGTAGTGCTGGGATCCAAGACCCCGAAACAGATTTCAGGACCCATAAAAAATCCAATCATGGATTTTAAAATCCGTAATGATCCGAGTCATATATGTGCGACTTACCATGTGTGTGGCAGATCTCATTCATGGCTGTAGGGCATGAGTGACAAATCAAACACCGATCAGGTCAGCTCAAACTCTCTCCCAGAACATGATGATTTGACATATGGGTTTCATATAAGTTTGGATCAACAGTGTCCAGAAATTGGGCATCGACCTGATAATATATGAGCAGTTATATATTGTTCAGAGGAATACCCATTAATTACTTGCTCTTCGGAATTACGTAATTGCACAAGTCACAGTTTATAAGGTGGTCGCAAGTGACATCGAACCCAGGTGTCATCTCGGGATTTCCGAAGATGATCAGCAGGCCAATCCAACTTGCAAATTAAACCAGCTGTATCAAAGCCTAATTAAACGGCCGCCTGCAAACGCCACAAGCATACGTACAATTAAGACAGATGATCGGATCCAGTTAAAAGGGGCGACAGCAGCGAGAGAACAATAATTTACAAAGTAATCATCCTTCCTTCTTCCCCCCTATAAAATGGTGCTACCCACTGGGCTTCTTCTGACCAGCAAACCCGATCGAAGGCCATTACAGCACTCCCGACCCGTTGCAACGTCTGCTTAGCATTAGTTAGCCAAAGAACTGCTCGCAACAATGGCGGCAGCGAAACCCCGCCTCATCTCTTCCTACGTCCTCCCTCTCCTCGTCTTGGCCGTCTTCCTCGGCTGCCTGTCGCTGCCCTCCGCGGCCGACAGCGTCCTGTATTCCGGAGGCCGCCTCTTTGCGGGGCAATCCCTGGTGCAGGGCAACTACTCGTTCGTCATGCAGGAGGACTGCAACCTCGTGCTCTACTATGGCCGGACCCCCTTGTGGGCGTCGCTGACCTATGAGAAGGGCTACGATTGCGTAGCGATATTGGAGAGGGAGGGCTACCTCGTGATCTACTCCGGCTCAGGCAGTCCCCTCTGGAGCAGCGGCACCGGGAGGTCGTTCCCCGGCAGGAACGTGCTCGTCCTCCAGCCCAACGGCGACGTCGTGATCTACGGCAGCTCCATCTGGGCCACCGGCATCGGCGCCTATAACGGGGCTGCCAGAAGTGTGAAGCGGACTGCCAGGACTGCACATCAGAAGCCCGCTTTGCCGTTAACTCCGGGGGTGGCGGTGGTGGCTGCTGAGAGAGGACGCAGAGCTGCGGAGGTGGGCGCGGGGCACAACAGGGCCTGATCAGATCTTAGTACTGCTGCTGCTGCGCGTTAATTAGCCACTTATATACTTAGACTACGCCAATGGAATAAGAACGCATCTACATATAGTAGTGCGTATATATCTCGACCGACCTACGTAATTCTGATATGGAAAGAGCTCTGATCCAATGGAGCTTTTGTACGTCTTTTGTTGAGCTGTTGTTTCGAAATGGAATGGATCAGCAGTCTGTGTTCAATGCATGAGCTGATGATCTATACCATAAAATTATTTGGGTTTATAAAATATATTCAGATATATATTGTTCGCCATTGATCAGTCATATATATATATATAAAAATATTGCCGTGCGGCCCGGCCGCACCATAGCGACGACCGTTGGATCAAGATCTAACGACCGCGATGCGGTGGATCTTGATCCACCGTTACGCATGCCTACGACGCGCGCAATGCATCGCGGCCGTTGGACGCCGCTATGGTGCGGCCGGGCCGCACGGCCGCACCTATATATATATATATATATATATATATATATATATATATATATATATATATATATATATATTATAATCTTATGGGTTTCCGCTTCTGTGATTCTCCAACAATTTTGTCGAAGAAAAATCCTAGAATGTAACATCCCTTTGTGGAGATATTAAAAGGAAAAATACGCTATTCTGGCCTGCTGTCTAAGAGATGCGTAATTAATTATGACTTAATTATATTTATGTACAATTGATTGTCGCATATTGAAACCTAAAAAGATCTTAAATATAGCATGTGTATATCTCTACAATTTGCATGCTCTTAATTCCAGACTTAACACCTCTGAAAAGAAAAATGCCCGATCGCTCCTTTACAAAACACAGAATGGTTCTCAGAATGCGTGTCAGCAAAATTGCAATATTTATTCATCAACTATATGAAACAATATAGGAGCTGAACAAATAAATGTAGGTGATCAGGCAGGAGTAACAAAGAAACGAGACAGTCGAATAGGCAGGAGAAGAAATTTGTGTCGTAAAAGAGGGGGATCACATTTCTCACAGCTGACTTAATTAGTTCTTACAGCTAGCACCTACATTTTTTTTTTAATCAACGGTCCTCAGGTCTTTTATTGGGATAGTGCACCCTCCCCAAGAAGGGGAGAATGGACCCACTCCACCAGTAGAATTACCTGGGCCAAAAAAATATATAAATTATAAGGATACAATAGCATAAAGGTGTATACCCAATCAGATCAGTCTCACATTCAACAGACCAGATCTATCTAACAAAAGCGGGCCCTATAAGAAAGAGGTAGGCTATCAGATCTCCAAAAGTAGTCATTCCTCCTGTACACTAAAGCATGGTTGGCGAGCTGGTCTGCCACTCTATTTGTTTCCCGGTAAACATGAGTTAATTGAGCGGCCTGAGCATGCAACATATCTCTAGCAATACACCACCATCTATAGGTATCACTACAAGAAATCTTAGCTCTGCCTACGAAAGTTTCTTACGGTTTAATATATTCGTAAGCTATTCGATGGATAGACATATCTATACTTACGAACTGTACATGTCGTAAGGATATCAGATAAGTTTTGTTCTTGAACTTTCAAGATATACCTATCCCTATGGCGTGATACTGTAGTATATACAAAATTATATACTTACGGAGTGTATTACAGTAAGTTAATAGTAGGTATAAACATCATCCAAATTTTTTTCTTATAAAAAAAAATTCAAAACACCCTCCAAACCTTTTCAGATCGCGGCAAACTTTCTTATTGAAACATCCGCCAAACCTTCCCCCATTCCAGGACACCCCCGAGACCACACCACCCCCCGCGCCTAGCCGCCCACGCTGCCCGTGATCTCCCCCCTCCCTTCCCCTCACCTACGTCGCCGGCGATCTCCCCCCCATCGTTGGGCAGCCGCACCACGAATGCCGTCCCCACTTCGTTCCACGACGCGATGTGCTCGGAGCCCAACCTGTCCACCAGGTCATACGTCTTCGTCAGGAACGGCGCCAGGCACTTCCCCAGCGCCGGCGATGTCCTGCCTTGCTCCCCCTGCGCCGGCAGTGTCTCGCCTTGCTCCCCCTGCGCTTGTTATTCCAACTGTAGCCTCTGGACGAGATCCTGCTCCCCCTCTCAGGGCCCACTCTCTTGTGCTGCTACCTGGTGGACAGTGTGTAGAAGCATCCACGCCATATCCAGCTGCTGCAGCGCCAGCTCCTCCAGCTCTAGAAAGTCCCCCTGCCGTGGCTCCACCTAGGGCCCCAGCAGAGGCCCTGGGTCCTTCAAGTCGATCTGATCCAGCCCTAGGGCGAGACCCCACCTCACGATGGCAAGCAGCTCCAAAATCTGTAGCTTCTGCCCATCCTCCTCCACCTGCCCCCCAGGTGGGGGTGGACGCTCCAACCACATTTGCAGCTGCTGGCGTCCCAGATCTCCCTCCTATTTCCACTGCAGATACCCAGTCAACGTGGTCTCTATTGCTGCTCCCACTGTTGCAGGCCAACGGAGGACTGGGGGAGAACCATCGAACTCATGTGCTCCAGTCCCTGTTCAGGGGTGCGACTTCTTTGCTTTGCCCCCAACTGTTCCACTGGTTCCAGGTATCTCTTCGGTGACTGCTCCCCCTACCTTTGCTCAAGTGGTGTCCAGATGCTCCAAGCAGTCAGCACTTCCACTTCAGATTCATCCGCCAGCCAGCACAGATCTGAGGGGCCAGCAGCGTTTTTCTCCATAGATGAAGTTAACATCTCTTGCTCACCTCTGGAAACGGCAGTCATAGCCCGCACACCATTGGGCCGCCCCCCCCTTCCAGGAGATCAGAACTCACTCGATGCAGCGCTTCCACTTCTCTCAAGATTTCATCACGAGTGCTCTTGACAGCAAGCACCTCCTTATCAGATTCCAGAACAAGAGTGATTACCTGCAAGTCCTGCTCAAGGAGACACTGCAAGTTCAGGGGCGCCCCTTCAGATTTTTTAGATGGTCCATCGACTTTTCCCCCCATGAAGATTCCCCCATTGTCCCGGTTTGGTTGGAACTCCCAGGGCTCCCAGTCAACTTATTTCATGAGTATGATCCGCTCCATTGCGGGAAGCATCGGACCTGTACTCCAGGTGGACAAGAATATCAGTTCTCTCACCTGCTCACAAGCTGCTCGAGTGAATGTGCAACTAGACATCTCCAAGCAACTCCTTGCCAGAGTGTGGGTCGGAATTGGAGCTAATGGCTTCTGGCAGCCTGTGGGCTACCCCGATCCCCCCGTGTTCTGCCTTTCGTGCAAAAGATTTGGTCACCAGCAGTCCAAATGTAGACGGTACCCACCAGCAGACCAGCAGCCCACAGGTCCGGCGCCGTGTCAAAGTGAAGCTACAACCCATGTCTCTGAGGTACTTAATGGAAGCCCCCAACAACTAGCATCTAATGCCCCTGCTATCAGCAAAACTAAGGATGCTCAGCCAGCCCCTCAGCTTGGAAGCTAACCAGAAAAGACACTGGTTTCTTATTCTATGTATGTTTAACTAGAATTGGGTGATTTTTTATTTTTTTAGATTTTGTGAATGTTCTTGCTATAAGGTGATTTTTTTATATTTTTCAGATTTTTATGTATGTTTAACTAGATTTTGTGATGATCTTACTAGTTGCTATAACCCAACGTAGATTTGGGTGATTTTTTTTTTTTTTAGATTTTTCTAGATTTTTATGTATGTTTAATCAGATTTTTATGTAGTTGCTGCCTTCGTTCATGGACATTAGTCCTTCAAATTCATTTTGCCTTGCTTGTAAAGTTGCCATCTTTTCTTAGCATCTATTTTATCAAGTTCTTTTGCGTATGAATGGCCCAGGAAGATGAAAGCCTGAGAAGGTGGAAGGAGCAGCTCCTGGGGAGCGTGGATTTGGAGTCTGTTGGAGGTACCTCATCCCTTATTCACTATTTGCTTTTGTATGTTTGCTAATTTGTTGGTTGGTCAATTTAATTATACTTAGGTGCCTCATGTATGCCTTCAAAGTTGGCATTCAATAATGACCGGCTCTCTTTGGCTGCTTTTGTTGGGCAGTTTGCCCATTCAGTTGCTTACATTAATATAAAGTAGTCTTCTCCCGACATGAGTAGAAACTATAGGAGGGAGTTAAAATTTGATTGAAATCTTACTCTAGCTAACATGTTCTTATGAGGCTAGGATGGATGGTCCCAGTTGCTGTGTCACTGGAAAATTTTCCCCTCATTGTTTGTGGTTGTGTAGGCCCGATGCCAGCTGAAGGTCTATTTTTTGAATGTTTTCAGAGCATTTGGAGGCAGATGTTAAGATCTTGAGCTTTTCAATCATTTCCCCTGGTAGGCCTGATGTTGTACTCCCACTTCCTATACCCCCTAATTTCAAAGGGCCATGGTTTATTATAGTTAGATCTTAACTGTTATAGTTCATTTCTTCTGCCTATATAGTTCATTTCTGTCATCTACTATTAGAACATATTAGTTGATAATGTATAATACCCTAATCTTTATAGGCAAGGGCCATGTTGCCAATCTATACCTCGATATCCATAAGTAGAACCACCATATTTTCCTAAGAAAGGCATCCCATTCTGGAATTTATGTTGTGCAAGCAATGCCTGATTATATGCTTTCTGGTAGGCAGACAAGTCCACTTGTGAAGAGTCAATGAGATGATTTCTCAAAGAATTGGATCACACAAGTTTGCAGCAGAATCATTTAGTTGATGATAATGTGCAAATAAGGGATCATTAAGAGGGACTATTTTGGTTGTGAAGATTCACCATTATTGATAAAGATCTTGCAACACTATGCATTTGCCATGCTGTAATACATAAAAAGCAACACAACATAATCTGTGGGCTGTTGTTTTGCTTGTCTAATTTTGTCTTTGAAGTTTTTATATATTTTTATTGTAAGGATTCTTTATTCAACTTAAAATTCTTTCCCTATTGCTTCTTAAGTGATTGGATACTTTTCTAATGTCATAAAATCTTTTGTCTTTCCAGGTGGATCCTCAAGATATTGTCATGGTATGTACATCATGAATTCTGAGGCCTTTTTATTTGTCTTGTCTAATGGGAAAGCATATTGTAAAGCTTGTGCAAGCCCTAAACATCTAATTTTAATTATTACTTGATATCATAAGTCATAAGCATGTCTTCTGATCTGAGTATATTTTTTAAGTTATTAAACAATGTGATGGTCCAATTGAGCAAGAATGCGGTGGGCTTTTCTTGAAGATTGTTATAGCGTTAAAACATATACGTCTTGTATGCATCTGGACACCCTGGCTTTGTTGCCTCTCACCTAAATCTCCCATAAGAGATTCTTTCCCACTTCGTTTTGTTCTGAAATGTGGGTCATAATAAAGTTGGTTATATTTTGCATGTTTCAATTTTCCTTTTTTTCCCCTTCCACAATTGCTACTGATAGGTATTCAGTAAAACGCAGCCAGAACATTAGCATTGCCCATGCACATTATAGCATGCATGGACTGGCTGAATTTTAAGTCCCTTTATCTTTGGGGATTCATTTGTTTCTCTAGCTCATTTTTTGTAGCCCAGAATATGACAACTGCAGGAATTGTATTAGACTGAGCTAACATACTTACTGGTTTGGCTTCACTCATTACAACAGTTAGTTGTGTCCTGGCATACGAAAGCTACTACTATGTGTGAATTTTCTGGTCTGGGTTGATTCACTTGAAAAATTTCGCGACAAAATACCATCAATGCGAGCTGAGCTGAAAGATGAACGTATGTGTACATTTTGTAAGAATGCACAGTTCTGTGCTACAAAATAACTTGAATGCTTATGTTGATAAGTAGACTGTTCCAAAATACATGCCTGATACTTCAGTGGATCTTTGATGTTAAATTGTCCTTTTTCTGTGTCTTTCTCATTACTCAGAAAAGTTTCGCGAGATATACAACTTTGCTTTCGGGTGGGCAAAGGAGAAGGTATGAGGTCTCTTCTTTGTCCTTTTTTGGTGAAAAACTGAGCCTTTCCCTTCCCGTTTGGGCTTTGCTTCTCCTTCTCGGAGGATCGCTGTTCTGAAAATACTGCTTGTTTGGGTGCTTTTTATTCTTCACTCCTCCTTCCCTCAGAAGGAGAAAATCCTTTAATTGAAGCCTTGAGAAAAAAGCTTACTGTTACATGTGTGAAGTTGCCATACTGTGGGAACATTTTCCAGAAAGTGAAGCGAAAGTTGGTGTTATGTCACTATTCTTTTCAAACTTTCATCATCCTTGTGGAATCCAAGTTATATCTCATTGGATCTTTATTATTATGGAATTCCACATGAAATGAATTCTTTTATACTGTGGAACCTGAGTTTACAAGGCCTCGAAAAGAAGATGAGATTTCCTCTCAGCTTTATCCCCCCCCCCCCCCCAAAAAAAGATAAATTGTACTACTCATTTTATTCAAAGAAATAAAGGTAGTACAATTGATGAGGGATGGGAAATTCTTCTTCGCGTCAATGTTATTTGCTTTTTTTTACTATTTCCACTACTTATAGATTTTAATGCAAGTTGTTGCTCTACTTGACATTATTTCTTCTCGATTTTACCTTCCTGCATCTAATCAAATTGAATAATTTTTTTTCTAGTATATTTGATTAAGGCAAAATTCCATTGTTAATGTTGAAAACAGGCATGATTGACCGAATTTTCTTTCAAAATTTCACCATGTAAACTTATTTACTGCTTTATATGAACCTGGGGTCAAAAATCCTTGGCATTGGACACAGCTATTGGCATGTGGCAGTTACTCTTTGCCGAAAAGCATTGGCCTCTAGTCGACCATTGGTGCCAGTTCTTACAGGTAAGAAATGCTACCTCAGAAAATTTTAATGCACACTTCTTTATGCAAACATATTTTTGTGCTTCAAGCACTATCATTCGATCCAGTAAATTGGATGGAATTCTCATTTTCTTTCATAAGAGTTCTTTGGTGTTGTTTCTTCATACTGAAATGGGTGATATAATTGCAAGGTAAACAAAACTTAAACAATTATTTTCATAAGAGCCAGCAGTAAGCTTTGAGGGTTAAAATGTGCTAGACGAACCAAGCAAGAGCCAGTAGTAAGCTTTGTGTTGTCCTACTTCCCTGTTGATCTATATATGTAGCAGATATTATTAATGGTATCCTGGTTTGTAAAGAGAGTAGCCCAATCTCCACCCTGTCTACATATATTCTCTATAGTTCGTAAAGCATAGAGTTGAGTGAGATCATCTTCTCCCTTTCTTAAAATGGATGACACCAATGTCTTTGGTAACCTTAGCATCTTGACAAGCAACATCATTATTGGTCCACTTGTTATTACATTTGTGGCATCTGCATTCCCATTCCCACTCAGCATTTCTATGTATTTAATCACATTTTGCTTCTGTTGGTTATGCTGGGAGATATCAGTCTGAAGGTCCAAATGAGAAATATCACAGTTTGAAGTTTCACAAGGTTTACCTTAAACAAAAAAAGAGATATGTGCAACCACTTAGCCCATGTCTTCATATTATTCTCTTTGTTCTCTTTTAATTGAGCCATGCTTTACTGTGATAGAGCTTAATTTGTTTATTAATCATATTGTTTCTTTTGTTATACATATTCTCACACAGTACTTATTAACCACATAAGGCATATTGTTTCTCAATGTCTCTTAATTCAATTTTCTTACCTCATTTAGTGTAGCTCTTGCAGTTTGTCTATTGCAACCTGTCTTGGTCCAAAGAGAAAGCAAGCTGATTTGGACAAATCACAAATCTCCTCCCACCACATGTGAACAATTTCATTTACTAGCAATTAACTTTCTCTTCTGTACAGACTTTAGCACTAGTATGTGAATGTGAACATGATGTTTGATGTAATCTTTCATTAACATTATTGTTTGTTAAACTTTAACGTGTTTTATATTATTAATGTGTTGTGCATTGTGAATGAGTGGGTGTGAATGTGTGTGGATCTAAATGTGGATTATGGATCTAAATGTGGATGTGTATGTGTGGAACTAAATGTGGATGTATGTGTTGATCCAAATGTGAATGTGTGGATTTAAATGTGGATGTGTACGTGTTGATCTAATTGTTTGTGAATGTGGATCTCTAAATGTAGGTGAATGTGGATCCATTTAAATATAGTACTTTTTTTTTTTTGCTGAAAAAAGACTACATATGGTGTATGCGGCCGTAGGAAAACATACTTGCTTATGGTGTACGTGGCCGTAGGGATACATGTTTACGGTTTAAAATGCCGTAGGGATATTCGGCGTCACTGAGTCTATCCTTACAAAAATATGACTACGGTTAACATCGCCGTAGCCAAAAAAGGATATCCTTATGGTGTTACTTACGGCTACCAACACCGTCACTATAGTTCTATACTTACGGAGTTTAAAACACCGTAGCCTTAGGCCTTTGCCGTCGGACTTTAGCCGACGAAACCCTATCGTAGGGTAACACCGTAAGCAAAGGCTGTGCTTACGATTTTTAGGTCTCTACTGACGGTGTTTGGACGTAAGCAAAGCCTAGTTTTCCTGTAGTGTATGCCAAGAAGAGCATCTACGCTGCTTGATGGATTGTACCAGATCAAGAGAATCAGAATATATAGCTGAGAGTGTGATGCCAAGAAATGCTGCCAACCGAAGACCATCACAGAGGGCGCGAGTTTCTACAATGAGGCTATTGCCCTCGCCATAGTAATGCGCAAAGGCAGCTAGAACAGTCCCATTTTTATCCTGAATATAACCACCTCCCCCACAAATACCAAAATTATCCTTAGCAGCCCCATCAACATTAAGACAAAAAATTTGAATGAGGGGAATCCACCGAATAAATTTCAGCTGCTTACTAGAGACATGAGGGCCAAATCCATACTGGTTCAGGATGTGCAACTCACCCCGCGTAGGAGTCAGTTTAAAGGCTGTGTTGGACAAAGCAATGGAGATTAATCTTGATGCTGCTGATCATATCATAGACTCGTATTTTCTTAGAGTCATGTCTAGCTGCACAGCGACCCTTCCAGATTTCCCAAAGAATGAGAATTAAATCATAGAGAGAAATGAAGCCAATTGGAGACCGGACATTAGCCTGTCAAAGGAAAGCCAAATTCTAGCAATAATATTAGTGAAGAAAAATATCATTGCTGATGATGGGCATAAACCAGTGCCAAATCTTCCCTGCCGGAACACTGTTAATGAAAATATGATTCAAATCCTCCACAGAAGGGGAGGCACAGCAGTGGCATCGAGAGGCCAAGGGGATTCCACAGTCCATCAGTCTACTATCAACTGGAACCGCCCTGTTAAGGACCATCCAGCAGAAAAGAGAAGCTCTAGGAATGAAATTATGATGCCAAATCTTGGAAAGAGCAGGACGAGTAACACCGACATTTCTAACCAGATTATATGCAGATTTAGCAGAAAACACTCCATTAAGAGAAGCAGCCCACAAACTTTTGTCCTCCTCAGCATTTAACTCCACCCCTTGAAAAATGTAATCAGCAGCAGCGATCTAATAGGATGAAAGGAATCAGTTATGACTAATTAACTACATTAACGTCTAATTAACTTAGTACGAAGAGTTAGGATTAATGAAGGCTATACAGAAAGAGCTTGGGAAACAGAATAATCAATGTCACTCCTCTAAAAAGGGTAGCGCTTATCAATCTTTACCCCCAGCTCGTTTGATAAGAAACAGCTTACATTGCACAAAGCTCCTATTTCCAAATTCGGAACACCCATATTGTAAGTTTTCCGTTGATAAATGCAAGGATATATGTATATGATCAGTGGTTAGTAGCGGATGCATAATTTTAATTCAATGGAGCTTCTAATGATGTACCTATAAATTATGTTATTAATCCAATGAAATTATTGATGATGAAGATTTACATCTTTAATAAAAAATTTTGAGTCACATGACTCTACTGACCATGAATTGCTTGCAAACATGGCAAACCTAAATTAAGAATAAAAATAGGTGTTTGCAATGTTAATTCCCTCTTTTCATGCCCGCCGAGAGGGAGGCAGGGAAAGACCAATCATTGAGAAGAAAAGCATCAAACTCTTTAGCAGGAGTTATATGATGGCTTAATTGGCAAGTAGATTTCTTCCATATTTTGGACCAACGGTACTATCCACAAACTGGACATCTCTTCGTAAAGAACATACCTAGTAAAATCTAAAGAGATTGCAATGAACACCTGTAACCATACAAGCAAGTATATATATATATAATATATATATATATATATATATATATATATATATAATATATATATATATAAACACACATGCACAAGAAAGCAAAACTAGCTAGCAATTCTATCCTTCCTAACCAAGGTTCGACCGTGCCGCCCGTACCGGGGCGGCACGGTCGAACCGCACCGTGCCTGGGCGGCAGCGGCGCCCAGGCACGGTCGGGTCGACCACCAGGGTCGACCCGGCGTCCCGCCGCGAGACGCCCCGGTCCGGTCCGGTACGCACCGGACCGGCCGCCCACGTCATCTTTTTTTATTATTTTTTTATAACATTTTCATATTAGGTGTATTAAAGTGATGTAAATGGTATCTAATTAAGATGAAAATTTAAACATAAGTTAATTAAGAGATGATATAAATTACAGTAATTTTAGTTTAATTTTTTTAATTATTTTTTTATCAAGTAAAAATTATCCTAAAAATTAATAAATCGACTTAATCTCAACATCTAAGGGATCTAATGGTGTCTAATTGAGATGAAATTTCAAACATAAACTAATTAACATGTGATACAAATTGTAATAATTTTATTTTAATTTTTTAAATTAATTTTTTGTCAAGTAAAAACTGTCCCAAAAATCATTAGGTCGACTTAATCTCGACATGTATACATCAATAACTCATGATATTTATATTTTTATAATCAGTACATTTTTTTAGTAATTATGATGACTTCATATTTGACTTTATTTTCGAAACCAAATATCGTCCCGTTGAAGTACGTGCACAGAGAGTTCGTCGTACCGCGACAAACTCTGTGTGCACTTAAGGGATCTAATTAGTGTTTAATTGAGATAAAATTTCAAACATAAACTAATTAAGAGATGATACAAATTATAGTAATTTTATTAATATCTGGGATTAATTAGCATTAATAAATGATAGCCCAATATCATATTCAGAAGTGCGCGCTCCGACAGGGCGACACCGGAAAACTGTAACGAAAATAAAATTTGAGAACACCATAATT
Source organism: Colocasia esculenta (assembly GCA_014218235.1). NCBI lineage: Eukaryota > Viridiplantae > Streptophyta > Magnoliopsida > Alismatales > Araceae > Colocasia > Colocasia esculenta. The sequence goes on from JACBKR010003629.1 coordinate 19,242, forward strand.
TTCAGAAAAATGTGAGATATCAGAAATGTAAATATCCAGAATTATTGACGTACGGATTTCGATATTAAGCCGATGCAACTATTTTTCGGTGATTTTTCACCCAGTGTAAAATAAATTCTAAATATTAAACTAAAATCATCATAATTTATAAAACCATTACATTAGCTTATAGCTAAAATTTTAAGACAAATGGATATTATTTGAATGGGTTTACAAGAGGATCTTCGGGTCAGCTAGTTTGTGGGTTAATTACGTCAAGTATTTTTTGGGATCTTCGGACTAGCTGATTTATGGGTTAATTACGTCAAATCATTCTTCTCCATCTACTACAGGCGGCAGTGGTGGTGGTGGTGGTGGTGGTGGTGATGGTGGTGGTGGTGGTAGCATGCGCTTTTCATTGGAGTCTGAGTTCACGCATACTACCCAAGATGGTCGAGATCACGGTGCTCCACTAAGCTATTCAAAAAGATATCAAAACTGATAACATGTTGGTATGATTGTATGTATGTTAAATGAATATCAAATGGCTGTGGTGGGTTGACTTAAATGAGTAAATAAATTTATTTATATTTTTCAACCTCTTTACATGATGTTCTTATGTTTTACTCATTTTCTTTTGAAATTTGCTCATTTTAAATATTAACTAAGTCAAAAATTAAAAAAATAAATCAAACAGACCAATTTTCCACCGTACCTCAGCGGTACGGTACGGTTCGATACGTACCGTACCACGGAAAATACGGTACGGTCGATCCGAACGGTACGACGAACCTTGTTCCTAACAACGTCGACATCACTGGATTTTTTCAGTACTATATATGTACCGCGCTAAAAGTGGCTACAGCTACTGTTTCAAAAGAATACTGGACGATCCATGAACTGCTACTTGCTCTAGGGAATTATCCTCCTCATATCCTATACTCCCTCGTGGATCACGTCATCGGAGAAGTCGCAAGGCAATAATTGCCATCAAATCCACCTATCATCTTGCGATCTCCGCAGTTCGGCGGGCCAAGCTGCTTGATGCATGCCAGCCGCCACAAACTTATAAGCCAAGAAGCCAATTCATGAGGTTTAACAATAGCAATAAGAAACAGGAGATCCATCCAATCTCTCCTTCCCCTGTGAAACTGTCACTACAGCAATAACCATCGCAATGCCCCATTGCCAAAGACTTCCAGCCGTCACAAAAGGGAATCATTTGCAATGGCTTAAAAAAATGAGTCTGAATCCTCTCAGTGCAGGGGAGGACCGGACTCCAACAGTCACCAATGGGACGAGGGGGTTTGGGTGGAGTTACCTATATTTTACAAAAAAAATCCAAACAGAAATGTGATAAAGTTTCAAATTTTGGACTTTTTTATAAAACTCCACCCAAACCCTCTCATCCTATTGGTGACTGTTGAAGTCCGGTCCTCCCCTGCACTGAGAGGAACCGGACTCTAAAAAAATTGTCGCAAAAATAACACTATTTACAACAGATCTCAAATATGCCATCGTAAATACAAATCTTTTGCAATGGTAGAATCTAGTTGTCGCAAAAGTTGAACTATTTAATTTGAAAATAAGCTATCGCAATTATAGACCTTTTGTAATAGATAAATATGTCGTTACAACAAATAGATTATTTGCAGCGGCTACTCACGATAACATCAATGCAACCATCCCAAATACTATCAAATAGTTTTTTTCCCGTGATTGTTTTTTTTTGGCATGTGTATTTGTAACGACTTCGAGTCACTACAAGAAAAAGTGGATTTGCCGATGAATTTTCTGATTAAAAAATTTTATTGGCAAGATTTAATTCCATCGAAAAAATCATCGAAAATTTTCGGCAAAATTTCCAACATAATATAGCCGCCAAATTTTCCCCTCCACGCCTTTGTCTTCCCTCAGCACGTTGCTCGCCTCTCTCTCACTCTCTCTCTTTCTCTCTCTCCCACCCTTTGGTTGCTTGCGACCACCGTCGCCTTCGACCACCATTGTTGCCTCAGCCAATATATGCTCCCCCTCTCCCGATCGCTCCCCTCCCTCTCTCTTGTCCCCTCTTTTTCTCTCTCCCCTCTCTCTCTCTCCCCTCTCTCTCTCCCCCCCATCCCAATCCCACCCCTCCCCTTCTCTCTTATCCCGTCTCTTTCTCTCTCCCCTCTCTCTGTCTCGGTCTCACTCTTTCCCTCCCCTATCCTAGTCCCTTCCCTCCCCTATCCCAGTCCCTCTCTCCTCAACATAGTGAGAGGGAGGGGGCCAACCGCCTTACCTCCCCACAGAAAGAGGGAGAGAGGGTCGAGCCCCTCTCCTTAACACAGTGGCAGGGAGGGGGCCTACCCCCTTACATCCCCATAGTAAGAGGGAGAGAGGGCCGAGCCCCTCTCCTGCACACAAGCTTGAGGATGTTATTCATTAAGACTCAAAGACACTTAGTAGCGATAACAACAACCTAGCTTTCCCTTCTTCATTTAATATTGTCAACATTGGCACAGTAGGAAATCTATTTCTCTACCTTGCAAACCTTGTAGATAATTATAAGCTCTGTTGAGAAGATTGTGGACCTCTGGTCATCCAAGTTTCCAACCCTTTTTCTCGGAGATAATTGCACTTGCCATCTAGTAAAAATGGTTGATTGCCTATTCTAGAAATGTTATTATATATGGATCTATCTTTGTCTAAGAATCCAATCTAAGTACCTAACAACAATGGAAAAGACCAAAGAGACATGTCTCATGTGGACTTGTGAATAGAAATGTTAATTCTCTCGTTCCCTCTTACAATATAGACTGCCATCACTTCAAGATCTCTATGTCTAGGGTTCAATATGGATTCTCTCTCTCTCTCTCTCCCCAACCTATTGGATTGTTGGCTGATAATGCACCTAGAGGGGAGTGAATATGTGCTTTCCTACGAGAATCACACCTTAAAAAAAATCTTAAATTCACTATCAGTTGAGTCAGTATGCTCACGAAGTTTTCTATGTTTAACAAAAGTTACTGAAGTTTGAATCAAAGTTACCTTCATTCAATTGAAGTTTCTTTTTTGAATCGAAGTATCTTTCTAGCAACAAAAGCCTGACTGATAACCAAAGTAATACTTGTTGCAATCAAAGTTATACTTCTTCTTATAATCGAAGTGCTTTCTTCATGTAATCGAAGTATACTTCTCCATGCAATCGAAGTAAACATAGCAAATTTAGCATATCTCGACTCTGTCTAGTTATATGACTGACATAAGGGGTGAGTTCATTGTGTTATGAAACGAGTTTAACTCTACCTATCCTTAAGGTATGATTTGTTTATGAAATTAAATTTTCAGTCCTTCAATTAAATTCTTTTATCGTTAAAATCTAAAATACTTTTGTCATCATCAAAATCTAAGGATTAATATGTAATAAGGTATTAATTTAGTTCTCCTGCATATATGTTCCAACACAACCAACTCCCCAAAAGATGGAAATACATACCCAATATCCAAGATCATATCTCTTTCAACCTCTAAATATGCTTCCAAGAATTTTGATGACTAATGGCAAACCTTGTTTTATATCAAAACAATGTTCGTTTTCCTTACTTGTTTTAGATAACTTTATGAGAAGCTCGACATGTGCACTTGAATGAGTAAGTAAAATATAAGACAAGTTTCAAGAGATGTTGAGCTTCTTAGATATGCTAGATGCCCTAAAGATTTAACAATGATCTAGATTAGGATAATCGAGTATGGCAGATGTAACATCCTAAGATTTAATACTAAAATAATATGACGACATTGAAAAATTAGAAAAAAAATAATGATACTCATGAAAACATGAAACATGATCACCTTTAATTTAAGAATATTTTTATATTATTAATATAATTTCGATACTATCTTCAGATGTGCGCACTTCGACGGAGTGGCACTGGGTTCTAAAAATAGAATCAAATCTGAAACCATCATAATTCTAAAATAAAAGTGTTGATTCTAAAGATATAAATATTAGGAATTATTAATGAACAGATAACGAGATTAAGTTAATTTAATAATTTTTTAGGTAATTTTCACTTGATGAAAATTTATTTTAAAAAATTAAAATAAAATCACCATAATTTGTATCACCTTCCAATTAATTTATGTTTGAAGTTTCACCTAGATTGGACATCATTTAGATATAAAATCAGTGTCTTAAAAAATCTAAATAAATTAATTTATTTTTTCTAAATAATTACATAACATAGTTATTGTATGATTCTTGGAGATTAAGTACAATTCTTAAGGGTTAAGAAAGTCTTTGTGTCAAAAATTTGCTAATCTCTATCTAATAGAATTCGTGGCTTTCGACAGAGCTTGGGTATGATGTGGACAATTGTTTCATCATTTCACCCGTGACATGGGTGAATGCATGAGATCGCATAGGCCTATAAATATTCTTCTCCAATCACCTTCTACATTTGTAACCCCTAAAGCACCTTCTATAGACATTTCCATTACCCCTTCTCATTCTCTCCCTTTCTCTTCACTTCATATCATGGTGCATCTTGAGGAAGAAGGGGAGAAAGAGAGATAGATGTTGTTGTTTCTATTGTTGAAGCCGCACCGAAGAAGGGAGAAGAAGGAGGAGAAAAGACTTTTAGAAAAACCGTTCGTCTAGTAGGTCTTTCTAATCCTTTCTTAAATCATTAGCTAGTTAGTTAATGATTATACGTAATATAGGTTATTTCCTACAATTTTTGATTATTTGTTTCTATTCCCGTGCATGTTTAACCCGTACGATTCAAGTTTTACGATTTTGGTTTTCACCAAGATCGATCGACCAAACTCTGGGTTTCGGACAACCGATCCTCTCACCTGAGAAAATGACTGCTCTGGGAAGAACGATCGATCGAACTTTGTGTTTCGGTCGACCGACTTTGCCAGTTCGAACGACCGACTTGGCCAGTTTGGTCGACAGATTTTATCTGGTTGGTTGACCAATGTCTGTAATCAGGTCGACCAATTTTGTCACAGAATATCTACTATGCCCTGTTGTGAGGCCTTGGGCCCTCTTAGGCCTTGGGCCTTGTAGCAATGGTGGTTGACGGTAGGGTCGAATGTCGTCTAATGGGCATTGATAGCATGGTAGAGTGCCATCAACCTGTAGCTGACGACGGTATAGTATGTCGTCTATTAGGTCTCGACGACACCATATACTGCCATCTACCTGGGCTTTCTGGAAACTTCCCAATGGTGAACTCGATGGCAATCAATATTGGCATCAAGTTCTGGCGGTGCTGTTGCGGCGGCAACAGAGGTTGACGTCAACCGCCTGTGGACTTGTTTTTATATGGAAACTCGAGAGCCCCCTTGCCCCCTCATTTTCTCACTCTCTCCTTCTCCCCCTCACCATCTGCTTCCCCTGCGGCTTCCGGGCGGCCAACGGAGGATTGTGGGCGGTGTTTGGTGCACGTGGAGTTGGCGTAGCATGAGATTTGGGGCCGGATTAGGAGTTCTTCCCGCGGAGGCGTGAACGCGGGATGGGTGCATTTTGGTTTGATTTTCTCGCCATGAGGTAGGGAACTATCCCTGAATCCCCTTTCCACGTTTCCTTGTTGAGTAGATGCTTGGATGCATGATTTATGTGTTTGAACGTGTTTTTTTTTGGGGGGGGGGGGTGTATTCCATGTCGGGCGTGTATGTGCTTGTATCGCTTGATCCAAGTATTGGATTAAGAGTTTTCTGAGATTCTAGTGCATCTTGACATAGGGAAGTGTTTCCCATTGTCAGATCGTGTTTTCTGGGCTTGGATAGCCCTTGGGGAGTGGCCTAAGGTCGTAAGCACTGTTGGAATCCGAAGAACTTAACGACATAGTTTGCTGTTCTCGAGCTTCCTTCATGATGAACTTGACGGTGGTCGACCTTACCGTCAAGAAGGGGTTAACGACAATCGATGTTGCCATCAACTTCATTTGACGACAGTCGACTTTGATCGTCTACCCCGGTGGCGGCAATCGATGTTGTCGTCAACCTCATAGATGGGTCCTAACAGTGTGTACTCTTATTTCTTGTATGGGCTTGGAATGCGGTCTCTGCCTCTTTGCACGGTGTACCAAACATTGATGTTTTTTGTCTATGTGTGCACACAAGGCTAGGGTTGCAAAACTCTATGGTGTCGAGGCACCAAGCCACATCCCCTAGATCGTCCCGTTTTTGTTTGCGTATTTGTGTGTGTAGTGTTTGTGTACTGTTCAGCCTACGAGGTTTCTGTGTTACCGACGAACTCTTGAGTAGAGGTGGGCATCATGGTTTCAGTTTTCCACGAGGTGGCTAGTGGTACTATTGTTACTTAGTGCAGTGTTTACTATTTATTGTACCTTTCCTACCTACACTTAGTAGTACTATTTACCGATAGGGTTAGTGTCCCTACTAGGTCTTGTTTAGAGGCTCACTCCCTTCCCCTTGCAGGTGTTGCATCGTTGGCTCAGAGTGTTTAGAAGCTAAGGTACTTCGGTGCGGGACCTGCTTAGCTGCTTTTGAGAGAGTTGTACTTTTATGCATGTACTCACTGTACTCTTTCTTTTGTTGGACATGCTCTGAGTTGTACCATGATGTTGCTATATGCAGTGGATTATGTTAGCTCTATAGTTGTGTAGTTTCTTATATGTTCTCCTCAGACACTTTTTTTTTAACCCTTTCATGCTTTGGCTCATGGGTAGCAGTTCAGGGTTCGGATTACTGGTTGGTAACTGCTATCTCGGATCTTGGGTCATTGCAGTTGATATCAGAGTAAGTTCTGTCATGGAATATAAGAACTCACCTTAATTTTGTGTAGGATCAATAGGTAGATGAATAGATCTAGAAGTGGGGGTGAATAGATCTAACATCAAATATTGCGGAAGCTTAAGCAATTTAAAATGTTGCCCAGTTGACAAGCCCAGAGGGGGGTGAATGGGTCTTTAAAAATATTTGATTAGTACCTGTACTTAAAACATTCACACAAAGACGTTCTTCGATGAAGGTTAGTAACAGTTAGTTCAAAGCGCAATCACACAATAAAAACAACCACACAACACAAGAAATTATCCTGGTTCGGACCTCCTCTCCTCAGGAGTCCTACGTCCAGTCCCTGAGCAACAACTCAGGATTCCACTAACTAGGGTACAGTCCCCCTATGGACACTACAACACCCAGCTCAAATGGTCTTCCTTCACACGAAGGGAAGTACACCACCCTGGATACCCCACCAGGTCTTCCTTCACAACAGAAGGGAACAACAACACCCTGGATACCCCACCAGGTCTTCGTTCAACACTGAAGGGAACAAACACAGCAAAGGTAAGCAGTAAAAACAAGCCCCTAGATCAAGCTTCAACAAGCTAAGATCTGAAGCAAGCAGGACTGAGAGTAAAAGATCTAGAAACACAGAAGACTCTCAGAACTACACGAGCTCTCTCAAGATTTTCACTACAGTGTGGAGAGCAAAGAGCAACACTGGAAGGAATGAGGTTCTTGGCTCTAGAATTCTATCAGAAGATTTGAATAGCTTGTGCGTTGAAAAATAATACGCTTCTTCTGATCTTCTGTCTTGAATTTATATCTCCATTTGAAATACGGCCGTTGAAGTAACCGTTGTCTCTTAGATTGGTAGACGTTAGACTACTTGACATTTGGAAGCTTCAACAATATTTTATTCAGTTGAGCACGCAAAGAGATAAGGTCTTCTGGCGTCTATATGGTCCAACGTTGTATGACAGAATGTCTTTAGGACCCTGCACATATTAAATGCTAGAACAGTAGACAACTAGGCTGTCTCTTGTTCAGTAAACGTTGATGTGAATATTCACCAACATAACAATGCCAAATAGCTTGTTCTAAAAGATGTTGACAGAATATGCACGATAATGAAAAGATATCATTGCATGCATGCAGAGATACGTTCTGTCTTCATTAAATGCACAGCAGTCAGACAGATAAAAGAAGACTTTGACTATTCAACGCTTTAAGAGATAAGATAAATATCAAGTCGATATAACCCATAAAGTCGTTGTCTATATGACTTATGAAATCGTTACAAATACCAACAAGTCATTATAGAGAGCAAATCGTTGTATTCAATGAAGAAATCATTATGAATACTGAAGAAATCATTATAGAGAACAAATCATTGTATTCAATGAAGAAATGTTATGAACTTAACAAATCGTTATGACAAGCAAGTCGATGTGTTCAACAAAGAAATCGTTAAGAATACTTAACAAATCATTATGAAAAGAAGTCGATGTGATTTCTAAAGAGATCGTTGCGAACTTAAGGAATCGTTACGACGGGCAAGTCGTTACGAGTTCTAAAGAAATCGTTACGATGACTTAAAGAGTCGTTCGCGAAGCAAATCGTTATGAGCTCTAAAGAAATCCTTGCGCGAAGCAAATCGTTATGAGCTCTAAAGAAATCATTGCACGAAGCAAATCGTTATGATGACTTAAGAAATCGTTGCGATCAGCAAATTGTTACGATGGGCAAATTGTTATGATGACTTAAGGAATCGTTGCAATGAGCAAATCGTTACGATGGGAAAATCGTTATGATGACTTAAGAAATCGTTGCGATGAGCAAATTGTTACGATGAGCAAATCATTATGATGACTTAAGAAATCGTTGTGATGAGCAAATCGTTACGATGGGCAAATCGTTATGATGACTTAAGAAATCGTTGCGATGAGCAAATCGTTATGATAACTTAAGAAATCGTTGCGATGAGCAAATCGTTATGATGACTTAAGAAATCGTTGCGATGAGCAAATCGTTACGATGAGCAAATCGTTATGATGACTTAAGAAATTGTTGCGATGAGCAAATCGTTATGATGACTCTATTTAAAATGATATACATGAAGGAAATCGTTGTGACTTTCAACAGAAGTCGATGTGGGCTTAATGCTTCAGAAATATAATGCTTACCAATATTGGCTGATTGACCTTGACCTTGGAGTATTTCATGTACTTAAGACTTAGAGAACTTTGATAAGGTTTTGTTAATTACCAAAATACATGTATATTAAAAATTACGTGGGGACAGACTGATCATCAATCTACCCCTTTTTGGTGATGACAAAAATTTATCAATAAGCATGAATATTTGGAAATGTATTTCAGACATGCTAGAGTTTTTCTCCCCCTTTTTGTCATTAAGCAAAAAGATAATCTGAGACAAAGAATGAAGAGAAAGAAAAATTGAAGGGCACTCATCAAATATATAGATCAGTTTTGAGGAGTTACAGATAAATAATAAGCAGGGGATAACAAGGAGCCAAAGCGCCTGATGATAGGGAGTGCCTGGCATTCCTGCTCTTCAAAGAAAGCTTGAAAGGCCCAAATT
>JACBKR010003630.1:0-28492 GCA_014218235.1 Colocasia esculenta
TTAAGCTTGATCTAGGGGCTAGTCAATCCTTTTTTGATTCCCTTGTTTGTTTCCCTTCGGGTGTGAAGGAAGACCTGGTGGTTTCCAGGGTGGTGTGTTTTTCTTTCCCTCAGGAGTGAAGGAAGACCTGGTGGTACCAGGGTGTTGTGTTCCCTTCGAGTGTGAAGGAAGACCAGCTGAGCTGGGTGGTTTTTTCGTCCATAGGGGGACTGTACCCTAGATAGTGGAATCCTGAGGTTTGCTCAGGGACTGGACGTAGGACTCCTAAGAGAGGAGATCCGAACCAGGATAAATCTGTGTGTTTTGTGATTGTCTTCTTTGTGTGATTGTTCTTTTTACTAACCATTACTAATCTCTTCCAAGAACGTTTTGTGTGTTTGTTTAAGTTCAGGTTTTAACTAAGTGAATATTTTTTAAAGACCCATTCACCCCCCCCTCTGGGTTCGCTAACCGGCAACATGTACCTCAGAGGTCTTGTCGTCTTCTGGACACCCTCACTCCTATGTTGTTTGAGTTGACGTCCCGGCTGAGGGAAAGATGACAGTGGGACAACAGCTTGTGAGAGTTTGTGTTTGGTCGATTGTAGCGCGCTCGTGGTTGGGGGTGCGGACACCAGTAGACGTACTAGTCCCCAACTAGTCCTACTTTCTAGTGCCTCACTTTAGGGAGCTCGGGCCGGAGTCCCTAAAGGTGTCAGGCTTAGGCCTGCGGGGTGTGTGACCTGCAGGTTGTGGAGGTTAGTTGGTCTCCACTGTTCTTGGCTTGTTGTTGTGGAGCGGAAGTTGGACCTTTTGTCCGTGACTGCGAGACTGAGAGGTAGTTCTTGTGCTTTGTTGTCCGGGTTGGATACTGGCGTCATGAACCAGTAGTCCGTTCCCGTGTGGTGGCGTTATCTCCGTATCGACTCGTGTTTGACCACATGTTGTGGTTTGTGTGTGAACCGTTGGTTAAGGTTATAATTGTGAAACCGTTAATCATTGTGGTGTGCCCTGGAGGTGGTACGGTTCTGTGGTTCAGTGTTGTACCTCGTGGTAGCAGGTACATGTACCCCTTGAGGGTAGAGTTGTGTTGTGGTGGTACGTGAGTCCCGACCTCAACTGGTGTTGAGGTGAGACCGTGCGTATTGTGGAGGTCTTATGGTGTGACTCTCCACGTGTTGTGTGTTATTTATATTCGTATAGTGTATTTCTAGTAATGGTTTGGTATGTGGGTGTTGGCTGGTCGTTGCCATACCCGATGCTTTGTGCGGTTGGTTTGCCTGTGAGACTGTAGCCTAGGTAGTGGTTTGCCGGTGAGGCTTATGGTCGAGGTGGTTTGGTTGTAGAGTGGACTAGCAGTGTTAAGCTAGTCCTATGTTTCCCTTTAGTTTCTAAAGACCGGGGTTTAGCCGGTGTGTTTAGGTTTGTTGTTGATTAACATGCGTGGTGTGCATGTTATGTTTCGGCTACTGGTGTTGCCAGTGAGACCCTCTGGGGTGAGGTCTCTTGTGTAGTTGTGTTTCGTGTGGGAGGTCCCTACTGAGCCATGACTTGTTGAGGCTCACTCCCTTACAGTTTATTTCAGGTGTTGGCCGACTTGGCGTGGTTTATGCAGAGTAGTGCAGACTTGTACACCACAGTAGAGTAGTTGAGTTGTCTGCTTGTGCTCCCTCGGGGTATGCCCCAGGTAGTTGTACTCTTTAATTGGACATGTAATATTGTAATTGTGGACGATTGTACACTGTGGTTTACAGTTATATACACTTGTACTTTCCAGTGTTATATATTGTAATTGTGGTCTTTTATATTCATACTGGACACGTGTTTGTGATATCCTTTGCGAGACTTCGGTCCGATCGCGGGAGACGGATCTGGATATGGACCCTTATTGGGTATAAATATCAGAGCCATTACATAAACAATGCCTGCACAAGCAAGCCAAATGAAAGAAAATCGGTGCTGCCTCACACAGAACAAAGGGCATGCTGCCCTACATCGTCCTGTCAGGCAACAAGAAACCAGCACAACATGAGATGTGACAATAGGTCACCACAACCTATCGCACCACAAGGAAACAAGGCGCATGAGGTGAGCAACCAACTCAATCTCAAGACAGCACAAGGGGAGGGACCTTCGCCACAAAGGTCGCCGCAGTGCACGACATAGCACCAAATGCCATGTGAGAGCACCACCACCCCAAGCAACCACGTAAAGTAGAGGAAGAAGGCACACAACCGGCCTCTTCCTCACACAAAGAAGAAAACATCTCACAAGGCTAGCACCCACACAAGAGGCACAGCCAGCCAGACACCCACTGCACTCACCAGACCACCATCTGGGAGAGCACGTAGGGCGCGAGAAGTGAAACAAACCACCCGACCACGGGACACACGAAGTCCCACCAGTGCAGTCGAGAAACTCGAAAATGACCAAGAAGACAACCTGGCCAGCACCATGGCCAGACACAAGGTCAAAGGCACCACACCTTGACCGACAACACCCAAGCAGACTGTCACATAGACGTCCAACCGGAAACAAGATAGCTTCATCCCTATAGAGAGAGAGAGAGCAGCGATGACCAAAACAACACAGGGTAGCTCTGGGAGAAACTCCACCAAAAAGCGCCAAGAGCTGTCCTAGGAAACCTCACTAGAACGTAGCCCCCAAACAACACACTACAACCACAGGGGCAACACAACGGTAGCCCAAAATAACACGAGCACTCCTGAGAAAAACCTCCGCCAGAAGCGACAAGGGCGATCCTGAGAAGAACCTTCACTAGAATGCACACCAACCGACCAAACCATACAGTCAACAGAGAGAAACACCGCAGCAAGCAGAGCTGCAGAAGAAACGCAAGCAGGTCCTGGGAGAACCTCCACCAGAACCGCCAAGGCACCGTTCTGGGAAACCCACCAGAACGCACCGGCCAACACAACAACAACATACCTCAACCCTCACCAGGACAACAGCCAACCGATCTAGGAAAACATCACCAGAACACAGGGTAACCAAGCGATGCACCTCAACTTCGAGGGCAACGCAACGGCAACCAACAGACAACAGAGACCTCAACCCAAAGAGGCAACACAACGGAAGACTTCAACGAGCACAGAAGCAGTCCCAGAGGGAGAGGAAACCCTCCCTAGGACAACAACAAAATAGTTATGGAAACCATCACCAGAACACAAGCAGCCAAGCGACGCACCTCAACCCAGAGGGCTGCGCAACAACAACCAGAAACGAGCACAACACAGTTCTGAGGAAACCTCACTTCCACCAGAACCAACAGAGAAGAACTCCGAGAGCACCTCACCAGAGTTCACAACTAGCCAGCACAAGGCCGACAACAACCACAGATAGGTGTCGCAACGCTCAACCAGCAGTGCAACATGGCACACAAGCATCTGCTTAGCTTGAGCAAAGATGCCGACTGAGCAGAGCACAACGCCCAATGACGTACAGGAACACAAGGCCAAACACACATCCAACAAGGACACACTCTAACAACAGGGGACTGCCAACAAGGCAAGGACACCTTCGACCTGTTCCGCCGACCACAACCCTGCACCGGTGAAGGTCACACCACATGTAGGCTCTCTCAGCCTTCGCGACACGCCCATACGGACGTACAGGCCGAGGATGAATCCAACCGCAGCACGAGCGAACCAGCACCCACGCTCGTAGCATGCGCACTCAGCAACAACAGCAACACTCTCCTGCAGCTCACACCCGGACCCTGCTGGAAAGCTAGCGACCTGTAACAAAGAGGTAGGCATTCTCACAAGCATAAACCATGAAACGTTTTCTGTAGGATGTCTCATCCATCAGGAACAAAAGCCCTTTGGTTTCATAATTTTCCATCAAGCATATCTGTCGTTCTTGTTTTTTCATGTTCTGCAACTGACATGACCCCGAACCCTCTTCTTAACTCTTGATCTCCTTGTATACTCAACCCCATGACACGAGATTTTTACTGTAGGAACTGATGCATGATAGACATCTTTTGCCCATAAAAGCCCTAAATTTGATTCATCCTATCTTGCGAATTTAATCGTTGATCTCAACTATGTACTGTTCCATGTTCATCATGAATACCTGTGTTTAAAACATGTCCAAACTCTGATTGTTTTCCAATTCCTATTTATTGTAAGTACCCATGCATGTCTAGGTCGTTTTGCAACTAGTTTCATGAATTTTTGTTGACAATACAATTAGTTGTGATTTTCTGAACCACCCTGTGTCAAATAGGGTAAGTTCTGGCCCACAATCCAATGTATGTCCTTTCCCTGTCGGACCCGGGTGCAGACCCTGTGAACACGACGGCCCGATAGGCCGCGTTCACAAGGGTCATCACGACAGCACCCTCTGTCGTGATCTGATCGCGATAGGGCCTGTCGTCGCGATTTGCTGCCCGACCAGACTAAGCCTGTCGCGACCCGTACAAGCACCGTCGCGATCTCAGTTGACCCCGTCGTGACCCTCACCAGGGTACGTCGTGATCTGGGTTCTTTTTGCATGAAACCCCCTGTCTCAGCAATGCTTGATTATCTACAGTGTTTGTACTCTTGTTTAACAGTCATACACATAGAAAATAACACCTGTTATAAATTGAATATTTATGCGTGATTAAAATACATGCACATGATCTTTTCTATCTAAAATTTCATGACACTTACACACACTTTGAACCATCCAATACGGCATAATTTAGCATGAAACTATTTCATAATACATCTGGTAATTTATGTAATTAATTACCCTATACTTCTCAATCGATTCTCGCGATGTTTTGGGAATACCGATATCAACGCTCCACTTCTAGAACTCCTCTAGAGCGTCGAGCACTTGTTTCTATATACACTCTCTCTTGACTTGGACAAACTCTCCATCGGATACTCCATCTGTCGGACTAGTAAGTCTTTGTTCAAGGCCTCCGTAAGTCTCCTCTGTCCATGGATTCCCACATGGTCGACGAGCCGGTTGTACCCTACCCTAACACTGTTACACCCATTAGGGATCAATATGGTCCAAACGGCTATTAGAAATTCACTCTCATCTTGAATCACGCCGGACCTCTGGACTTGTGCTTAACATGGCCAGCAGAAGGGTTGTGAGTTCCGCCTGACTGCCAACACCATGTGCGCGTGTTGTGCAACGGTTACTATCGCTCGTTACTCAACGTTTCATGTGCAAGGTCCACTAACTCTCATCTATACTCTACCCACTCATCTATCACGTTCACTCTACTATCTCATCTATTCATCTAGTGCTCTCATCTACTTCTTGGTACTCTATATTGGCCATTGACTGATTGTCTAAAGATAAACAATATAACTAATGCCTGGCAATATATAAAGGGCCCTATCTGGTCCTGGGATGTGCGCCCGAAAGTGCTAGTGCCCATGGGAGTTAAATGATCAGAGTGTTTGGCATTACACTTAAGTGCTATCTATCGTGACTATCTAAATGACAAATCTATCGTGACTATCTAAATGACAATCAAAAGTGCTATGTTCTCTCGTTGTCCATTGACAACAAAGTGCTATCTATCGTGACTATCTAAATGACAATCAAAAGTGCTATGTTCTCTCGTTGTCCATTGACAACAAAGTCCTATGCTATACTCGTTGTGCTATGCTATACTCGTTGTGCTATCTGTACTATGGCCATCTTGCCATATTTGACATTGTGCTATCTTGTTATTATTGTGCTATTCCCGACACTTGTGCTATTCTTGGAAGATCTTTATTTGGAAAGTCTTGCTATTTCGTTCACGTACTGTCCTGCTATATTTTTACTTAACACGCTCTTTCGTTATATCATTAGTTACTCTACCTTTAATGCATTAATTACTTAAAGCCTACTTGAGCCTGAGATTTAAGTCCTATTGGGTGATGTTCGCTCACCCTGCGTTATTTGTCATTGTGTTCTCAGGTGAGACCGAGGATGAACCATACACTCAAGAGGACGGGAACGACCTGGAGTGATGTCATGAGTACCCTAGCGTCCTATTGCTATATTTAGCGTTGTAGTAGTTACGTTTGAAGTTTAGTCTTTTACTTTATTCCAATGTAATTCGGGCCCCATAGATTGGCTCTGATATTAGTGGTTGTAACTAGGCATTGAAAAGTATTATTGAAATAAATTTGATTTATCATTATTTATGTTGCAATGGTTTGATGTCTAGTACTCGCTCTATACCCTTTACTTGCAACTGCCTCGCGTTCCGATATTCCACGTCGGGGCGTGACATCCACGAGGTCGGGAAGGAACAACCAGGTTTTACCATGAGAGACACCGAGCAACCACGAGAGAAGGAATGTCTCACCACAGGCACGGCCACCTCAGACCTCCACAAGGTCGAGGGCCCACAAGCAGAACCACCCTGCACCTCGGACATGCCACGAGGTCAGGGAACTACACCCTATAGTGTCACCACAGACGGCACCAAGGAACGGTTTACAAAACCAGCGGTCGGGTGTTTATACAAGGCACCTCGAGAGAACCCACAGAACGGAAGCCACTAAACACAGCCCACAAGGCCAACCCAACGGAGCCCACGGAAACTATACACGGCAAGGCTAAAACCCCCGTGCAGGCAAGGGCAACGAGACTCACTTAGAAACAACGTGAGAAACTCCATCACAGCAAGAGCAACCAAGCCACCGCCACAGGCAACTAAGAGGGGGACACACCGTCCACACCTCCAACTCGCCAGCCACTGACTCTTACCTACAACCTCCCTAGGTAGAGTGAGGCTAGTGAGTCACCGCAGAGAACAACACAACCAACCACCGCAGCCTGGCCGAGCTGCGGCCCCACGCCTACCCTCCCTACATGGCTCCGGAACCAACGCAGAGCAAGGAAGTGAGAAGGACTAACTGGTCCGCACCAGAAGAACACCTAAACCACCTCAGAGAAACAGACCAGCTAAGGGAGCTCCACAAGTGACTCAACGCC
The DNA here is from genome assembly GCA_014218235.1 of Colocasia esculenta. Classification (NCBI taxonomy): domain Eukaryota; kingdom Viridiplantae; phylum Streptophyta; class Magnoliopsida; order Alismatales; family Araceae; genus Colocasia; species Colocasia esculenta. The sequence continues at coordinate 6,942 of JACBKR010003630.1, forward strand.
ACTGCCCACCACCGTTTTCCCCTCAGCTCCGAAGTCCTCCAAGCTAGGCTGTCAACTCGAATACGCTCGTAGCCCAGAGAACTCCCTCAACAGGCTCCCGAGGATGGGGGTCCCAGGACATGGAGACAAGATCTGAACGGGACAAGCCCTCAAGTGCAGAGCACCGGGCGAAAGAGAACAGGCGGGGCAACCACCACAGAAACCGGCACAGCTGGCTTGTAATCAAGACAAGCCCAGCAGGCACAGGCACGCACGGCACCCCTTCCGGAAACCCCCAGAAGGGCCGTCGGCCAACGCCGGCACACACGGCACGGCCCGAAAACCCGGAGCACCACCAGATAGTACAGAAACCATCGCTCTTCTAATAATCGGTTGACAGTAAGACAATTGGTCATTAGACAGAAGCGAGCCTCCTAGCACCACGCTAGGACACGGCCAGACACGGCCACGAAGGTGTCACCTTCGGCCACTGAACGCAGCGAGCCAACCTGCTGCGTTCCCTACCAGAAGGTCCTAAGGGCAACCCTGCCCTAGAGCACACGCCGACACGCCAACCGCAGCCACAGAAACACTCGAGACAAGCCAGATGCTTTCGCGCCCTACCAGGCCATCGCGATGATAACGCGACAGAGAGGGGCACCGCGACAAGCACCGCATTGCGACGAGACAGCGCGTCGTGACAAGAACTCTGTCGCAACAGGAAACCGGGTCGCAACACGAATCTTCACGACGGCTAACTATGTCGCGATAAGGTCGCGTCGACCGTGTGACGCCTCCTCTGATGTCGCGATGTGCACTGCGGTCGCGACATCCGTCGTGAGGCAGACCGCCGGGATGCTACATCCCGGGGTTGCCACAACTACACCAACCACACCATAGGGGGGAGGGGAGCATGGGGAAAGCTTGTAAAACATGCAAAGAACCCCGAGGGCTCCAATCCACACCAACAAGTATGGGCACAAGAGATCCCTATAGATATTGGGAGAACCGAACCCCAAAGGGGCCTTCACGAAGCCATGGCCGCCTCCTCCTCGCTCCCCGCTGACGCTCCAAGCTCCGCACGAACCGCCGCCGGCGCCACCGCGCTCCACGCCCGGAGAAGGGAGGGGGAAAGCATCCCCTCCTCGGAGAGGAGGAGGGAAAGGAGAAAGGCCAAAGGAGGGAAAAGGGGCACTGGCCAAGGCTTTTAGCCTTCGGCCCCCAGAACGCGACGGGAAGGGGCGTCGTGTTACTAGCCTTAACGCGACGGCCGCCCACATTGTGACATGAACGCATCCCTCCGGAACACCGCGACAACCAGACAGGTCGCCCTGACACACCTGTCCCTCTGACAGGCGTCAGACGACCAAAAAGTGGAACGATGTCGTGACTCGTTGACCGGGTGCGACAAGAACGCGACGGAACCACTGGTCATGACACAGATGACTATCACGTCGGGCACCTCCGACGCGACACTAACGCATCGCCCAGAGCAAACCCGTTAGTGGCCGGTCATCCAAACACACAATCGAAGGAACTGGAAAGCCCAGGATGTTACAACAAGCTTGTTGTTTAGTGTGGGGAGGCAGCTGGGAGCACCATCTGGGCATGGTTGAGTTTGCTTATAACAATAGTTATCACACCAGTATCGGAATGGCACCATATGAAGCATTACATGGCAGGCCGTGTAGAACGCCATTAAATTGCATGAAGTGGGAGAAAGACAAGTAATGGGTCTGAATTAATTCAGCAGACTACAGAAATGGTCAGGTTCATTAAAGAAAAGTTGCAAGCAGCCCAAAGCCGGCAGAAAAGTTATGCAGATAAACGTCGCAGACCACTTCAATTTGAAATTGGAGATTTTGTTTTCTTGAAAGTTTCCCCTACTAAAGATGTTTTGAGGTTTAGTAAGAAAGGAAAGTTGAGCCCAAGGTATGTGGGGCCCTTCAAAGTATTAGAAAGAATTGGAGAGACTGCCTATAGAATTGATTTGCTAGCTGATTTTACTGATGCTCATGATGTTTTTCATGTTTCCATGTTAAAGAAATGTATTGAAGATCCAACACAAATAGTCAGTTATCAGCAGGATGATTTAAAACCAGACATGTCTATACCAGAATACCCAGTGCAGATCACAGGCTGTAGAAGACAGAAGTTAAGAAATAAAGAGATTGACTTAGTAAAGGTTAGATGGGAGAACAGGTAGGGAGGAGAGGATACTTGGGAATTAGCCGAAGAAATGGCTAAGGCGTACCCTTATTTGTTTGAGTAAGTTTTTAAATCTTTTTAGATGATAGTACTTGTTGTGGTATTTAAAGCTTTAAATACATGAATTGTGTTTTGAATTTCGAGGTCGAAATTTCTTTTTAGATGATAGTAATGTAATGTCGCGCGTTTTTCGGATCCTTACAGATCCTTCATTTGGTGGTTGAGGTGGCCAGTGTGTGGCCAATGTGGCGTGTTTCAGGTGTGTTTGTAGGTTTGGGGTGTTTTTGGGCTGGTAGGCTGAGCCCACAGAACCAGCCTATTCACTGTCTGTGAACACGACGGTGAGGAACGCCGCGATTTGAAAGCGACGGTCTTGCATGTCGCGTTCCTGTTGCCGCTGCTGAGCGGTCATCGTCTGCATGCGCGCCGCATGTCGCGGGCCAGGCGGCATGCAAACATCAGCCTTGAGAAGGCAACGCTCTGCACCATCGCGTTTAGGTCACGACGGAGGGGTACATCACGTTCCCAACCGTTGTGCGTTTTTATGTTGTCTTGGCCAAGCAGAGCTGCAACCAGTTCTGCTCGGCCAGGAGAAGGTACTGCGGCGATTTGCTGGGAGATTTGGCGGGTTGAAGGTGTTTTTGGCGTGTTCTCTCCACGAGGACCTTGCGTGGAGCGGGGGAAACACCGGGTATTCGTTGTTCTTCGCGTTCTTTGCAAAGGTAGGGGAATTCTACTAGTTTTATACCGTGTGATTGCATGAAATGCATGTATAGTTGGTTTTTGGCTTTGAGAATAGTAGATACCATACTAGGGTATTCACGAAAGCATGTAAAATGAGAATTAAACATAGTTTGCATGGTTGGGGTGGCAATCCGGAGAGAGTTCCCCGGATTAGGGTTTTCGCCTGTGAAGGCGACATAGCCCCCTGTCGCGTTCTGAATACGACAGGTCGACCCATCGCGTTCAGGTTATGAACGCGACATATTGTTGTGTCACGTTCTGAAGGCGACAATGCCCATGTCGCGATCTCAGCTGAGAGGTCATGTTGTGCATGGTTTGAACGACAGAATTATCCAATTATCGATATTTTATGTGTATAGATAGTATAAGCGGTGCATTGGCACCTGTAACGCTCTATGAGCGTGTTGTTTACGAGGCTAGTGTGTTTTTTACGAGGCTAGCATGTTGTTTATGAGGCTAGAAAGTGGTTCATGTGATTGGCATGGTGTCCACGTGGCTAGTGTACTGTGTTTACGTGGTTGACGTGCGATTTCACGTGGGTCATGCGGTGTGCACATGGTTTGTGTGTGCGTGGCGAGTAGTACGACACCTACCGTGGTTACCTCTTCAGTTGGGTGCCCCAAGTTCTGTGTGAGCTAGGCTTTGTGCTTGGGGCTTGTCCCGGTACTTGTGTACTGTCGAGGTCTGTGTCATCTGTTCTGGACACCCTCACTCTGTTGCTTGAGTTGTACATCCGGCTGAGGGAAAGACGACAGTGGGGCAGCGACTTGTGTGAGTTTGTTGTTTGTCGCTTGTAGCGCGCTCGTAGTTGGGGATACGGACAACAGTAGACGTATTGGACCCCAGCTAGTCCTGTTTCCAGTGCTTCACTCTAGGGAGCTCATGCCAGAGTCTCTATTGGTGCCAGGCATGGGCCTGCGGCAGTGTAGCCCACAGGTGTGGTGTTGGTTGGTCTCCACAGTTGTTTGACTTGTTCTAGTGGAGCGGCAGCTGGACCTTTCGTCCGTGGCTACGAGGCTGAGAGGTAGACCTATGTGGTTTGTCGGGTCAATTACTGGTGTCGCGAACTAGTCTACGTGACTCGAGTGTGGCAGACTCTACTTTTGCATGTACACCGAGTTGTGGTTTTGCCATTTATTTATTAAGGTTAGTTTAAGTTATCGGCAAGTGGTAAGTGGTATTTCCAGTTCAGAGCCGCATCGTAGCGGAGTTGGGCCGATGCCTCCAGTAGTGTAGTTCTTTTCCTGTTGTACCTCGGGGTATGCCCCAGGCTCTTGTACCTTATTTGACTTTTGTTAAATTTAGCTATGTAAATCCAATGTAAATATATGTGACATTGTGAATCATATATATATATATATATATCAGTGTGTTCCTTTGTGTTTTCATGGACGTGTGTGATATCCCTTGCGAGGCTACGACTCGTTCGCGGGAGATGGAGTCAGGTCAAGCTCGTTACTGGGTTAATGGGTTTGAGCGACGTGGTCCGTCACAGTGTGGGTGTTGTGGGCCGAAGGTTTTAGCCCAAACAGCCCATAGGTTCATTGGTTGAGAACGCGACAGGGTGAAGCATCGCATTTTGAACGCGATGGTCGCATGCGTTGTGTTCTTCGCACCGCCTTTGTGATGCGTGGCATGGAAAGTTTTCAGAAGGCGACGGTTGGGTGCGTCGCGTTCTGAAGGCGACAGGATGCTACATCGCGTTCTGGTTTTCGATTGGGATAAGTTTGGCCCTCCGGCCAAACAGAGCAGAAGCTCTGTTCGGCTGGGGAGAGGGTTGCTGCAGCGATTTCTGGTGACGTCGGCTTTGGAGCTTGTGTTTCGACATGGTTTTGGCGCGTAGAAGCTGCTTGGAGCGTGGAGAGCACCGATTGAGCCTCGTTCTGCGAGTTCTTCTTATTAGTAGGGACTTTCCTTGTTTTATTGCATTATTTGATTGATTTGAAGTATGTTTAATGTGTATAGATGTGTAGTTGTGTTTTCTATATAATGTAATTGATTTGTAGAAGTTTGGTATGCATGGAAATGAGGTTTTGAGCTGGTTTCTGTGTGAAAATCAGAGTGCAGGGTTTCTGTCTGAGAAGGTGACGGATCGGGCTGTTGCGACCCTTGGCCCCGTCGCATTATGGTTTGTGAACATGCCTTGTCGAGCCGTCACATTCTTAACGCGACGGTAGACACTATCGCGTTCTGGTGTGCGACTGCGATTTATCGGGTTGTCGCGTTCTTATCATGACAGTGGCCCCCGTCGCGTTCTTCTGTTCGAAATAAGTGGTTGAGCCTTAGGTAATGAAGGTCCTGTGTGGACCTAGCTCAAGTCATTTAGGGTATTTTAAGTTGTTCTGAGTCGATTAATGATTAGCAAAGCATGTTTAGTTTAATGGTTATGTGAATCATGTTAAGCATGTTTTAAGAAATATATGTGTGGTTTATGTGCATAGTGGTGCTGCTATGGAGGTCATGAAATGACCAATGACAGGCAAGATTGTAATGTAGTTTATGTCTTTAGCAGTGTGTAGTTACTTGGAGGTCACGTGGAGACCAGTGACGAGCTGATTATGGTTTGTGTATCGTGGTATAATTTTATGGTTGTGTTGAGTGATCGGCGTGGTTTGTGTGCTTGCCGAGTTTGGTGGTCCGGCGCCTATTCCGGAATGTCTCTCTAGTTGGGTACCCCAGGTTTTGTGTGAGCCAGGCACGTTAGTGCTCGGGGTTTGTTCCGGTACTGTGTGTATCGTCGAGGTCTATGTCGTCTTCCTGGAACCCTCACTCCTGTGTTTGAGTTGTACGTCCGGCTGAGGGAAAGACGACAGAGGGCAGCGACTCGTGTTTGTGGGTGTGCGGTCGCTTGTAGCGCGCTCGTGGTTGGGGGTACGGACACCAGTAGACGTACTGGGCCCCAGCTAGTCTGTTTTTCCAGTGCCTCACTTTAGAGAGTTTAGGCCAGAGTCTCTAAAGGTGCCAGGCGTGGGCCTGCAGCTGTGTGGTATGCAGGTGTGGTGTTGGTTGGTCTCCACTATTCTTTGGCTTTACTATGTGGTTGTGGAGCGTCAGTTGGACCTTTCGTCCGTGACTGCGAGACTGAGAGGTAGTTCTTGTGTTGTGTTGTCCGGGTTGGATACAGGCGTCATGAACCAGTAGTTCGTTCCCGTGTGGTGGAGTCGTTCTGTCCGACTCGTGCTTTGCCAGCGGTTGTGGCTTGTGAGTGGTGACTCATCGGTTGTGGTTTGACTCGCTATGGTGTGCCTTATAGGAGGCACAGTTGTGTTGCGGTTTTGTGTGTGGTGGTGGTTTATCGTGGTACCTCGTGGCTTTAGGTACCTATACCTTATGTGGGTTGTTGGCTGTTGTGGCATGCAGTGTGCTAGCCTTTCCAAGTGTTGAGGTGGTTCAGTTTCTGTGGAAGTCACGTTGTGTGACCTTCCATTTGTGGTGTTGTACCTCTGTGTGGGTAGTCCTCCGATGTGTTTGCTATTGTGGGTATTGTGGTGGACTAACCTTTGTGGTTAGCCCCGTTACCTTTCATTAGTTATTGGCCTGTGTGGCCTTGCTTCACTCGTTCGTTTTGTGGGGGACTGACTCTTTGTTGTCAGTTTCGTTACCGTCGGTCAGTGGTTGGTCTATATGGTTTGTGGCGTGGTTCTTTCAGCTGTCGTGGTGGACTGGTGTGTCTACACTAATCATGTTGCTTCTTTTATTTCCTGTAAACTGTGACAACTAGTGTGTTCTTATTTAATGCAGTTCCATTAGATTTATTGATAGTATGTTTTACTTATATAGTGCTTCAGTTAACATTGTCAGTGAGACCCTTAGGGGTTGAGGACTTGGTTCCTTCCTTCAGTTGTTGGTTGTGGTTGTTTTTGGGAGGTTCCTGCTGAGCCTGTGACTTGTTGAGGCTCACTCCCCTACAGTTCTTTTCAGGGCTTGCCGTGTGTTTGGCTTGCAGCAGCGTTGTGGCAGACTTGTACCACCAGCAGCTGAGTTGCAGTCGTGTTCAGTGTGAGCTTTGCTCCCTCGGGATATGCCCCAGGTAGTTGTACTTTTCTCTTGGACATGTATTAATGTATTGGGACAATGTAATTTGTGGAAATGAGTATAATTACTTGTACTTTCTTGCATGTTATACTCTCGTGGTTGTCTTTTATGTTCTTACTGGACACTTGTGTGAGATATCCCTTGCGAGACTTCGATCCGATCGCGGAAGGCGGACTTGGATATGGAGCTTTATTGGGCATAAATATCCAGGGTCGGTACAATAAAACTCTTTAGAGTGTTGGTCTCTCATTAGAGACTCCTAGAAGAATTCGAAAACAATGTCTTCAGTTGGGTTTGCAACATAGAGGGAAAGTTGTAGCAAAGTTCGAAGTCTATTGCTAGACCAATTGTAGTCAGATTCTGACTACTAAAAGTCAGATTCTTTTGGGGCTTTCACTTCTTATGGTCAAACACCACTTAATGGGTCGATGGTGCCCAGTGAGCTTGGCCGATGTGGGCCAATATCTTAAGTGGGCCACTGGATCTAGGTAGGATACCGAGACCCATCGCAAGTGTAACGACCCTCTTTATACCGGTACGATTATACCAATCCCCATCAGTATAAAGGGCGTCATTACAGTGGGATAATAACCCAACTCTAAGCGATAGGTTGATATGTACATGAATACAAATGAGTATAGCGAGAATAAAATGTAATTCTCATTCTCATTCCATCATCATCACATATTCCACAGTCTATATAGCAAAGGAGGAAATGACAATGTTCGCATTATTACAATTTCAAAAGAACTACATTGTCTATTACATTGTCCATATGAATGACATTATTCATACTATGAAATATAGCAACTACTAAAAAGTCTCCACAAGCAACTACTCTTCTTTTTCGGCGTCGTTCTTCACTACACCCTCCTCAGGCACGAGAACACTTGTCACACCTGTACGCCGAAGCAAGTATGAGTCTAAAAGACCCAGCAAGCAATCTAAGGACACAACCTTACACATCACACACATGCTAAACTGCTAAACAATAAAGAAACACATGCTATCATTTAATCCATAACAAATTACATGGCACATGCTTTATGTAATTAACTACATACATAACCACCTAAACACGTTTTTAACTAACACATGCTCGTATTAAATCATGGATAATAAATATATACCTACACAGTTCTCTACACATAACATATCACATGATTTATGTTTATCTCATTAAACAATATAAAGTAATAATCCTACACATGCTTTCTACATATAACATGTAATCATGATTTAACAATTCAAACATTGTCCATATTATGGTACAACTCTATCAATCTAAAACGTGGAACTAAGCATAAAGTAAATAGCCACTTAGCATGATATCTATTCATATTTCACATGCAATTTTCACATTCAATTACCCATTTCACTTGCGGTTTTAATGAAAATAAATCACCATTTACATGAATTTACATCATTTCACATGCTAATCCATTCATACTACATTAACACATGTCCACTTTTCATATTTGCTCATATTCACATAGTACATGGATGTTACTAAACTACATAGCATGATATTACATTTATCATATTAACACATGAATGATATGAATACATGCATTTTTTTTTTACTTTGGTTTTCACATGCACTTTATACTCTCATTAATATTTACTCTCCCTTGCACATCAATTCACACATTTTCCACATAGTTTTCTCTTGCACTTTCACTTATCACATGTCATATCACTTGCACTTACCACGTGCCACATTCACATATCACCTTACACTTTATTCACATTTTTATACTTAAGTTGTCGTGACACATAGTCCTAACTACCATCTAGAGGACGCACGCACCATATCACATAGCACATATCACATAGCACATAGCACATCACTTGACACACACCCGCCACCTGGGCAATCTAGTGGCGAATCTTGGTAACTGGTAGACCGAAGAAGCCCTCTCCACCGTATCCAGTGGTACTTGTCCACCTCTAGGGTTTCATCCTAAAGCTCTTAGGCATAGGGACTTTTCTATGGTACAGCTCTCAGACCTCTTTGGTAGCAGTGTCAGTCTCGGCTCAATTTTTATATTAGTCACATTATCACCTTTATCCCATTGTTTTACTCACTTATACACACGCTTTAATTATTTTTCACATGTACTTTGAATAACATTCACATTTCAAGTTGTGGGATTCAACCTTACTATTTAACAGTGATAAACAACTCAAAGCAGAATATTAACATGCTGTTAACAATGAAATTTACATGATTAAACTAATCATGCTTATTATAATCAATTTCACTTGTTATAACACAAACAGTATCTACTGTTGTCACATCGGTATCAAATTTTTATCACCTGTTTCATGCAGTTAGTATATCACATACCAAATTTTCCAGATTTTTCTGAATAGTAATACTAATTTTTAATAATTAAGATAGAATTCAGACATATTTCTCAAGAATTTCACTTAATCAGATTTCATAGTAAAACAGTAGTATCTAACAGTTTCAAAACATGAAAATAGTCATCATACTAACATGGGAAATTTATAAAAACCTAATATACACTGGATCTAATTATTCAGGATTATCATGGTCAATTCATGCTCACGGTCTAATTACAGAAATTTTAATAAATAGAGCTAATTACAGAAATTTAACTTGACCTCATGATATGACCTAATGACTGTTCCTGACCCCATACAATTTTTACAGCATGCACACATATCCAGAAGTCCAATAAACACATTATAGAGATCAAGCAATACTTTAAAACCTTGAAAAACTTGGCGGCACAGTGTGTGCTGCCAACAGTGTTAACGACACAGTCTGATGCCGCCAACACAGGAACTTGGCGGCACACATGTGGCCGCCAACTTTATGTCTGCAGACAACACAGACAGAACACAATGCAACGGGAATTTGGAGGTTCCAGGACACGAGAAAAATTCCGTAAAAATATTGGGACCTAAGGGGACATGAGTAGGGTTGACATCCATAGGTTACTTGGCTCAAAATAAATCCATAGACATCAAATCTTGCCAAAGACGCCCTCCTCGGCCCAGCCAAGAAGGTGCTCCAAAACGCTTCAGATCTGGTCCTTCTGTTGATGTAGATTGCTCCTCAGAGTTGGGGATGCTTCCTCTATGATTGGACTATCCTCCAGTCAGTGCAGGCTGCCCGAAAACCCTTCCAGTCGTTGGATCCAGCTCTCCCAAGAACAACTTTTCTCCACAAAACCCTAGCTTCTCCACAGGCCCAAAAGACTTAACTCAGCCAAAACAAGGTGATTTTATAGAGCTAGGTCGGTTGGGTATGCATTAGGGTAGGTCTCCTACGGTTAGGGATGGGTTTCCTAAACTGGAACTGGGAGAAACACGGGCGTTACCAAATCTGAAACCACCAGAACACTAGGAACTAGGTGTCCACATCTGGTGCTGCCAACAGGGGGTTGGCGTCCATCGATCTGGACGCCAACTTCCCATGGCCATTGCAGTCAACAACATGCATGTTGCCGCCAACTGGCATTTCGGCCAGAACGCAAATATACATCAAAACAGATGTACCATTACATCACAAACAGTTTAATGTGTACTGAAATAAATGGATATCATATGCATAGGACAAAGATGTATATATATATATACATATGTACATAGCATAATTACGTATAATGTGCATGGATTTAAATGAATATAATATGTATATCAACAATTAAATATCATGCTCATTTAAATATATCACATGTACAAAATAAGCTCATATGCACTTACAAGATATGAGGCAATAGGCAATAATTACATATCATATACACAACATTCCTTAAATTCAATACGCATTGGATTTAAATAAGTACAATATGCACAAAATTAGCTAAGCACTTATATTCACAGAAAGTAACATATATACATATATATGCACATGAGAAATTAAATAATTATAACATGAACAAATTTAATACACATACTATATACATAACAAGTAAATACTACATGCATAATACAAAATGAATAAAGTTCGAGGGTCTCACAGCAAGCCTCCCACTCTGAAGCTATTATGAGTATGGGATCTTTGTTGGAGGTAAGGTCTCTACACACTGAGATCGGACCGCATTGAGGTCGACTTGGTACCATGTGCCAACCAATCACATCGGAAGTCATGATGTGTTCAGGCACTGCGTGTCCAGCAGTAATTTTAGAGGTGATAATGCAACTTGGAGCTGCGTGTCAAGCAATCATTTAAGAGGTGACGATGTTGTCTAAAGCTACGTGCCAAGGGAGTGTATAGGCCATCGCGATGCTGCCACGTATTGAGAATATGCAAAGGCCATCTCAAGATCAAAGTCACTTGTGTTCCTCGTCTGGAGTCGAGGGCTGTCACACCCCAATGGCACGGTCATCAAGGCTATGACAGATTCACTAAATAGATTGCGAGCAGAAATAGTTGATCACACTGTGCAACCGAGATATTACTACACAATTCAGGGTCCACACAAAAGAAAGACAGACAACGGAAAAAAAAAAACAATGATATCAAGCTGATGGAGTCTAGTCTCTCTATACTCTTATCCGACCCATTGTGCAGTCTTATTCTTGAGAATCTTCAGAGTGAGTGTTTTCTAAAAATATTAAATAAACTTAATGAGCACAAAGTCCAGTAAGATTTATCTTCTAAACTAAGCCAAATATCCAAATTGTAAGGTAGGACTATTACATAAAGAATTTGTTTTTCCAAACCCATTATTCTACTATTCAGATATTAACAGAGGAGTTCGTAATACTAACCAACAAATAATTATGAGTACTTGGCCTTTATCAATTCCTCTAGCTCTCAAGTTGCTTCTTTTTGCCCTCTTATAGACCATTGGATCTTCATAATGAGAATACACTTGCTCCTCAATTGCTTAATTTTTCTATCCAATATCTTCATTGATTTCTCTTCATAGGATAAATTTTTGTGTTTCTAAATCTTCAAATTGAATAATGTGAGTGGGACCATATACATATTTTCTAAGCATAAAAACATGGAATACATCATGTATGTTTGAAAGTTGTGGAAGCAATGCTAGCTGGTTAGAGACCTCTCCCACTTTATTTAATACTTCAAAAGGTCCAATAAATATGGGAGTTAATTTTTCTTTAGCACCAAACCTTCTATAGCCTTTATTTGGAAGGACTTTCAAAAATATATGATCCCTAATTTGAAAATCTAATTCCCTTCTTCTCTGGTCAACATAACTCTTCTATCTACCATGAGACTTCTTCATTCTTTCTCTAATTATTTGAATGATCTATGTGATCTTCTACACTAATTCTGGCCCAATTAATTGCCCTTCTCCCATTTCAATCCAACATATTGGAGATCTGCAATCTCTTCCATACAATGCTTTTAAAGGTGTCATCTGAATAGTAGATTGGTAACTATTCTTATATGCAAATTTTATGAGAGGAAAATGCTCATGTCAATCTCCTTCAAAATCTAAAATACAAGCTTTGCACATGTCTTCAATGATCTAATTGATTCTCTATGGTTGCCCATCAATTTGATGGTGGAATGCAATGCTCAAATTAAGTTTTGTGCTCAAAGTTGTTTGCAGTCCCTTCCATAAGTGTGAAGTGAACTTGGCATCTATGTCTGAAATAATATTTGTGGGAATCCCATGTAGCCTAACTATTTCATTGATGTATATAGCAGCTAGAATGTCTACTGACCATTTGTTCTTTATAGGTAAGAAGTGTGTTGATTTAGTCAATCTATCTACAATATCCCATATAGCATGAAACCCACTTCTTATTCTTCATAATTCAATTATCAAATCTATACCTATACTTTCTCATTTCTATTTTGGTACCTCTAATGATTGCAATTTACCTGCTGGCCTTTGATGTTCAGTTTTTTACCTTTTGACATGTCAAACATCTATACACAAAATCAGTTATCTCTCTTTTCATATTAGGCCATCAAAAAGTTCTCTTTAAGTCTTGATACATCTACTAGGTCTTGGATGTATCATGTATTTCAATCTATGGGCTTTCCCTAGTAATTTCCTTTTAACGTCTTGGTGATCTGGCACACATCCTTTCTTGAAACATTAACTTACCATCAGTATCAAGACAAAATCCTAGTATATCATTAATTTTCTCCTTAATTTCCACCAAATTAGGATCATCATTTTCTTACTGCTCTTTAATTTTTGAAGATATCTTTTATTGTATCTTCATGTCTGCTAGCATAACATGATCCCCTTTGATTTCAATTTTCAAGTCCAAGGCAACAAAATTTCTAACAATTTCCATCACCACTCATCGTACATGACAATTGCCCTACTAGATTTCTGCAAAGAGCATCTGCTACTGCATTTTTTTTCCAAATGGATATTATACAGAAAAAATCAAAATCTTTCATAAACTCTAGCCACCTTTTTTGTCTCATGTTTAAGTTCTTACAGGAAAACATATATTTCAGGTTATTGTGGTCAGTATATATTGTAAATTGAGTGCCATGTAGGTAATGTCTCCAAACTTTTAATACAAATATTATTGCTACTAATTTCAAGTCATGGACTTGATAATTCTTTTCATGACTCTTCAATTGCTTGGATACATAAGCGATCACCTTTCTATCTTGCATTAATACACAACCTAGCCCCAAACCTGAAGCACCATTATATACTTCAAAATGTTCTCCTTCTTTGGGTAATTTGAGTATAGGAGTTGAGGTTAAACAATCTTTTATCTTTTGGAAACTAGCTTCAAAACTTTCATCCCATATAAAATGAATCACTTTTTGGTCAATCTAGTTAAAGGCACAGATATTCTTACAAAATCGGTGACAAACCTTCTATAATAACTAGCCAGTCCCAAGAAACTTCTTACTTCTGTCACTGTTGTAGGTTGCTCACATTTAATAATAGCTTCGATCCCAGAAAGATCCACTGGCATGCCTGCTTTAGAGATGACGTTCCCTAAAAATGCTACTTCTTATAATCAAAAGGCACATTTGCTAAATTTCACATGTAACTAATGTTCTCTTATAATTATAAATAATTCTCAGATGGGATTCATGTTCTTCTTTACTCTTGGAATATATCAAGATATCATCAATAAATACCACCACTAATTAATCCAAATTGATCTAAAACTATCATTCATCAATTGCATTAAGGCACCTGGAGCATTAGCCAATCCAAAGAGCATTATCACAAATTCATAGTGTCCATATTTACTTCTAAAGGCAATCTTACAAATGTCTTCTTCTCTAATTCTTAATTGATGATACCCAAATCTTAATCTTCGAAAAATATCAGAATCTAGATAGTTGATCAAACAGTTCATCTATCCTCAGTAGAGGATATTCATTTTTAATGGTCGACTGATTCAATCGTCTGTAATCTACACATAACTTTTGATATACACGGACATAACTTTTGATATACACCGTGCGATAGAAAATCAAGAGGGGAAGGGTGAATTGGTTATCGCCTAAATAAAAATTCCTTTTCACAAAACATATTAAACTTAATTAAACAAATCTAACAATAAGATGCACAATGGAAAATGACAAGACTAAAGGTGAGACCGACTATCCAAACGTGTGAAGAATTAGAAAGAGACAAGGAATCAAACCAGAGATTGCACACATGATTTTAGAGTGGTTCGGCCAACACACTATGTGTGAGACTACGTCCACTACCCCACACTCTTATGAGGATTTTTCACTATCTTATTTCCTGGGTACAAGCCGATAAACCCCTCACCACACACACACACCATTGTTTCCGGGGACAACACCAACCCCACCTCGTGTTCAGGGACGAGACAGCCCAGTGAGTAGTGCACAACCCGCACCACACATACACAAATTTTTTGGTTCAAAAAATTAATTAAAGAACTTGGACCAAAGAATAATAACTAGACAAGTAAAATATGAATTCCCTCTATCACATAGATGAAGAATCGTTATAAAATGATGAACGCTGATGTAGAACACAATTAGAACTCTTCACCAAGGCCTTCTGGACATTGCTTGGATGTAGCATGACCCTCTGATACTTGGTAGCAACTCCACATAGCAACTATAATGTTTTCCACACTTGATTTCAAGGTTGCTACAAGCTTCTTCAGAAATTCACCGAAAACCCTACCTCAACGAGATAGGATGCTTCTAGCATGATGGGTATCTCCTCTGGGGCTCGGAAAGGATGTTATATATATACACCAACCCAAAAGATTACAATTTTGATGAATCCTCAGCAGAGTCCTAATGAAGGAAAGAGTTCATCCAATTTAAGAAACTACATTTCCGTAATTGATCTACTGGTTCTAGGAAATCGGTCGTCCGATTCATGATCTGGACTTGAGGTTGACATGTTGCTCTTCTTTGTCGACATGCTACTCTTCCGTGTCAACATGCTCTCCTGATCGGTCGTTCGATTTCTGCACTATCCCCAAAGTAGAGTTACTGGGACAATCGATTGACTGATAATCATCAATCGTTGTCCCATTTTGCACTATCCCCAAATCGAGGTTATTGGGACGGTCGGTCGATAGATAACCAGAATTTGGTCAATCGACTGTCAGTTTTGTAGTTTTTCCAGCCAGTCTTCAATCATGTTCTGTCCAAGCCTTGGCCTTTGTAATTGTCACTTCCCAATGCGACTTTGGCCCATGTTGCTGCACACTTAATACACAAATTAGACCCTCAAAATAAATCAAGCACTTGGGTCATCAACAAGAATAACAAGTGGTGCTTTGTGAGCATATCAGTAAGAGTTAGATTTAGTGTTTTTGTGATCATCAAAATCTACAGAGTACAACAATCTCTCTATTTTTGATGATGACAAAATATTCTCACACAAAATAGAACATTTGATTTCTGATACCAATTTCTGATGCAAATTTTTGTTCCATTTTTTTTTGTTTTTACATAACACACATGCATACAAGCATTCGCAGTCATGCAGTATTACTCTTCCTCTCAAAAATAATTCTAACTCTCCCCTTTCTCTTTTGTACACATAGATTCTCCCCCAACTAGAATATAAAATCTACATATTCTCTCCCCCTTTTTGATAGCTTCAAAAAGTGGGTGGTAATAGGAATAAGAAATGCAATTGGCCCAAGTACAAAGTGGACATATGAAATCTCACTATAGGGAGTATGATGGAGTGCATGCACTAAGAAATAGTCATGACATAGCCCATATATTTAATCAATTTCTCAAGACACGCTTAAAATTAAATACCATGAAAAGTGATGTGTGAGATATGATTAAAAGCATCACAGATGAGGATGGATATAAATTTTAATTAACACTAAAGAATACTCTCAATCCAACCCATGCATGATAGATCTCGATTTTTGGTAGCTATCACTTTGCCTTTTTTTTTATATTAACCTGATACTAATTAACTTCAATTCTAGTTTCTTTCCTTCATATTTTGTGAGAAAAGTATTGACATTTGATGCAAGCTCCTCAGTTGTTCAGTGGAGAGACTAAGTTACTAAGCTTAGTTCATCTTTCCTTTCACCTGGGACATATAGTTTTTTTTCTCACAAGTTACTACAATTTAGGTAGATGTTAAGAATCACAAAAGTGTTAAGAGAAATTTCCACCTATCATCAGAATGATATTTATTAATCATATTCATGTGCATTGGTGTGTTGAACTTAATTTCAAATGTATTTTGAGAAGCATATTAAATGCATAAATATTTAGCTCTCCCTTAATATATGCACACACCGAATTAATTAACTCCCCGTCAGTGTCAACATGAATGCATACTAAGTTTCAAGCCAATGCAATAAGAATAACAAGAGAGTATAGGTCTTAGAAAGAATCAAGGAGGGTGTTTTAGATATAATTTACATGCATGCACACAAGAGATAGACATACAAGCACAAATATGCAGTAGACACTAAACTCTATGACCCTTTTAATGTTTTTTTTTTTATTTTTTTATGATAGAAAGAAAACAAAAACACAGTTTGACATCAAAATCTAACAAATTAAACAATGAAGAAATACAAGAGTATTCATCTTATCTTAATAACTAAAAAAAAGCAATAGATGATACTCAGAGAACAATTTCGATGCCTTGAATTTTACATTGATGCTCCAGTTCAAATGTTTCAAGACACTTGCAACCATAACTCTCAGGTGGATTTCTTTGGTACCAAAATAATTTTTGGTCCAATAGTGTTAGTCCTAGATGATAATAAATCCTTCCTAATCCACATCAAATTCAGTTTCTACATGTTTTTCTTCAAAGAATACGTATAGTTCACATGACCATGCCCACCACAGAAATAATGTAACGACCCTCTTTATACCGGTACGATTATACCAATTCACATCGATATAAAGCGTGCCATCACAGTGGGAGATGTACCCAACACAACATGGTAGGTAGAGACGTACATAAATAACAAAGTAAAGTACATCAAAAATGAAAACAATTCTTATTCCATCATCACCACACATACCAAGTCCACAAATAATCATGTTCATAAGTCCATATCACAATAACATTGTTTCACGTACTAAGTAAAGAAATTACAAGCTATAAGAATAGCTCTCTAAGTCTCGACTACTCTCGCTCGGAGTCGCTCCTTGCTATCTCTTCCTCAATCTCTGGAATACCTGTCTCACATGTATAGTTAATCAAGGATGAGTCTTTACAAAAGACTCAGCAATCAACCTATTGGTCACATCCAAACACTTATCACATACATTTTACACAAGTATAACACATTAAGCAAATTATCACATGATTCATGTAACCATTAGTAAGTACTAAATGAACAAGTCTTCAACATACTAACTACACATAGATTTCATAAGCTCATGGTATCTAACATAACTCATATTATGACACATTTTCAAGTATTATAATCATGAAACTAAGCAGATATCTATTAGAGATACTAGCATGATATCTATCACATTTAATATACTCATATGCCACAAATTCTCACCTTTTGCTTCTTATTTTAACATAAACATAACTTCTTCACATGGTTTCACATTCTTACACATTGGAGCACATTAACACATCACTTTCTCATGATCACTTTGCACATTCACACTTAATTCCACACCTTACACATCTTTTGTGGTGACACATAGTCCGAACCACCATAAAGAAGGACCTATCACACACATATCACATACCCGTCACCTAGGCAATATAGTGACGAATCTTGGTAACTACACAAAATCGAGAGAAACACTCTCCACCCTAACCAATGGTACTTGTCCACCTCCAGGATTTCATCATGATGCCCACATGATATCACATACACATTGACCCTTTCCATAGGGACTTTTCTACAGTACAGCTCCACAGCCTTCTATGGTAGCAACGTCATAAGCAGCATATTACTAACTTAATCACATTAATCACATGTTTAGCATATAATTCTCATGCATCTAATGGTTTATTCATGTAACGTCGCGTATTTTCAGATCCTCGTGGATCCTCGCTTAGTGGGTTTGGTGGCCGATGTGCGGCCCAGAATAGCGTGTATAAAATGTTTTTTAACAGATTATGTACAAGTGGTGTGTGCTGGAGGCCTGGAACCAGACTAAACCAGCTTCTGTTGGCATTTTTAGAAACATGACCAGATCAGGCGACGCGATTCTGAGAATCGCGACCGCCTTGGTCGACGCATTTCTAACGCCGTTTCCCAGGGTGCGCGTCTGCATGCGCACCGCGTGGCGCATGCAGAGGCATCATGTTTAATTGTGTCGGTGTTATCCGTCATGATTAAATCACATCGTCGAGCCCTGTCGCGATTCTGTTTCGAATTTAATGTCGGCCACCCCAGGCCGAGCAGCGTAGGGAGCACTGCTCAGTCGTGGGGGCAGCCTATGTGAGGTTTTGTGTGGGGATTTTCGGTGATTTGGCGATCCCGGCGTGTGGATTGGTAGGTTTTCGGCGCGACGACGTTGCGTGGAGCGCGGGAAACGCCACGGTAGCACCGGTTTATGCATCTTTTGTGTTTTTGTGTGGTAGGGGGATTCTTCTCCTTTCTGATTTAAATGAACCATGTGTAATGATGTAAACAAGTTTAATGGGTTAAGGAGGATAGATGGCATGGATAGGGATTTATTTTATTGTAAATATGCATGTAAATGGGCCATACAGGGGTGATTTGGGCTCCCCCGGAGGGGATTTTTTGGGTAGGGTTCCGCAGTTGAATTGCGACGGAGCCAGACGCCGCGATTCAGTCTGTATCGTGATGACTTGGCCCGTCGCGATTCAGTCATCAAATGGCGTCATCTGTGTATGACGTGATTTAGATGACTGCCACCCGAGCCCTTGTGTGTCTACACAGTCATATGCTATGCTTTCATAGATGGCGCCGTATGAGTGGTGGTTTACTTATTATGGTTATTAAGCGGTGCTTTGGCACTTGTGGTAAGTGGCATTTCCGAGTTTGCGTGGTTGTGCGTGCCAAGCAAGTCGGGTACATGCCGCCGCCTGTGGTTACCTCTCGAGTCGGGTACCCTAGATTCTCTGTGTTGTCATCTTCCTGGACACCCTCACTCTGTAACTTGAATAGTACGTCCAGCTGAGGGAAAGACGATAGTGGGACAGTGGCTTGTGTGTTGTGGGTGTACTTAGTCGCTTGTAGCGCGCTCTGGGTTGGGGGACAGACACCGGTAGACATACTGGTCCCTAGCTAGTCCTTGTTTTCCAGTGCCTCACTTTAGGGTGCTCGGGCCAGAGACCTTAAAGGTGCTAGGCATGGAGCTGTGGCCGTGTGGGCTACAGTTGTGGTGTGTGTGTCTCCACAGCTTGTTGATTTGTGTCGTGGAGCGGTAGCTGGACCTTTCGTCCTTGGCTACGAGGCTGAGAGGTAGACCTGTGTTGCTTGTCCAGGTTTGTAGCTAGTGTCGCGAACCAATCTTCGTGACTCGTGTATGGCGTTACCCTTCTTTAGCTCGTACTTCTGAGCGTGGTTCGCCGTTTATTTATTAAAGTTGAGTTATTGTTATTAGCTTAATTTTATTTAAGCAATGTGATTATTATTCCATGCTCAGTTAGACTTGTTAGCTATAAATAACTGTTTCTACTCCTGCTTCTCTTGTGTTTTGTGGTTTGTGGTTTTTTTTTTTTTTTTTTTTGCGGGGGGGGGGGGGGGGGGAGTTTCCCTTCTGAGCCACTGACTCATGAGGCTCACCCCTTATTGCTTTCAGGTGAGGGAGAGCAGGAGGCTTCTCACCCGTCTTCTAGTCCGGAGCCGCATCACAGCGGTGTAGGCCCGATGCATCCAGCAGTGTAATTTACTTTTCTGTTGTGCCCAGGGCTATGCCCCAGGCCTGTGTACTTGAGTTTGACTTTTGTTGAAATTTGGCTATGTAAATCCATTGTAAATATGTGTGGGATGTTGAATCTTATATATATATATATATATATATATATATATAATCAGTGAGTTCCTTTGTGTTTTCACGTGTTGGGTTCACATTCTATAACATATAAGTCACAATTGCAACATGTTTTTTGCTGATGATCAAAGTAAACAAGTGAACAATGTGAGTTAAGTTTAGAATTGCAATGCAATAACTTGTCACAATGTGTTGATATGATATTAAGCTTTAAATGACTAGAATGTCTCACTAACTATGTTCATAATCTTAGGTGAGATGTTGAGCAAGAGTTGTACGAAGAACAAAGCCAAAATGATGAAGATTTATATGTAAGCAAGCATCTGTCGACAGCAGGCAGTGTCCCTGTCGACAAGCAAACTCAAGCCAGAAGGCAAATCTGCAGAACAGATGAGCCTGTCGACAGCAACCCAGATGCTTGTCGACAGGAAGAGGTTTCTAGAACTATGAATTCTTCTGTCTGCCTATGCCTGTCGACAGCACCCAGTCGCCTATCGACAGCAACTGCCTTCCAGAAGCCTTGTATGTCCTGCTAGCTTGCGCCTGTCGACAGGAGCACCCAGTGCTATCGACAGACGGGCAGAGTCCTCAAATACGGGAAGTCTTCAAGTTGCCATAGATGGTGTTTCCACAAACCACGATTCTCCATAAGTAAACACCTCTACTTAAGCACCTTTTGAGGGCAATCACGAACACAAGCAGCCTCCAAGCAAGAACCCTAAAAGTCTCTCAAGAAGAGTCTTGCCCTACTGCTCCACTTCTACCTGCTGCCCAGATTCAACAAGAGAAGTCCTCCGTGCAGCGGTGAAGTCTGAACGTCGTGGATTCGAGCCTCTCCATCAACTTCTAATCATCAAGACGAAGCTTGAAGCCTACTCAGACGTTCATGAGAAATAGTTTTCATTGGATTTGATTCTCAACTCTTAAACTCTTCTCTGTTTTACTATTGTCTATACGTGTGTGTGTGTGGTGTGTTTCAAGCAGTCCTTGTGCTTGATACACGCGTGTGTGTTGTTCTGATCGTGGCTATACATCAGAGAACACGTGTGTGAGTTGTAGTTCCTGAACTAGCTCATAAGCAGATTGTTCTGCGTGTGTGTGTGGCCCGTGGATGTAGGATACACGAGTTGTGTACTCCGAACCACGTAAATCGTTGTGTCTCGTGGTTTGAACGTTTCTACGTTAGATGTTTGGTAGACACGGCGCATTTACACACGTCCAATCA
>JACBKR010003631.1:0-28205 GCA_014218235.1 Colocasia esculenta
AGTAAACGCAGGAGGCATAAGATCAATCTTCGTAGACGGAGAGAGGATGCTAAAGCGCTTGCGAAGCTCATGCTCTCCATGCCGGAGAGGCCAGATCGCCCATGAGAGGAAGTCCGCCGGCAACCCAAGGGCCGCCGGCAGACAAGAAGGAGCAAGATGCCTGCCGACCACAGAGCTTCTCTCTCTAGAGTCCTAGAGTTTCTGAAAAAAAAGGTCCTAAAAATGTAAGGCCCTCGAATTTTCGTCGCTTATTTGTATTTGTGTATGTATGTTTGTGCTTGTGTATGTATATACATATTTACGTACGTATTAATTAGTACATTACGTGGCATGTGTTTATACTATATTAAATAAGGCATGTATTGAATGGTGATAGTATGGATACGTTACCATATACATATTGCATGTATATATGCATGGCATGCATAGTTTTCTTCTGCATGTTTTAACTTCTGGACGAAGGCCCTATTGGCGTCAACCCCTCCGCCGATGAGGTGTCAGCGTCCACCCATGGACGCCAACACTAATCCTGGCGTCTAATGATGTGGACGCCTATTTTCTCTAACCTGCAGTGCGTTGCAGAGCCAGAAATTCCGGAAACAAGAAGCTCACCCATTGGGGAGCTGTCCCCAACGGCTCTGAGAGCCATCTTGTCACCTTGTGAGTGGAGAGAGGCCTCTCCCTATGTAGAACCCGGATCTGCCTTCCCCAACCCTCTCTTCACCCTTTTGCAAGAGAGAAACCAAGGAGAAAACCCTAGTTCTGAACTGAGGAAAACCCCCACTTTGCCCCAGAATCCGACCCTCTGAAGCTGGATCCGGCCATCTTCACACGAAGCAGCTGGAGTGAAGAGAAGACTTCCCCGGCCGTACCTTGGAGCCATCTTCATCCAAGAGCCCAGAGGAGGGATCTTGGAGGACATTCTGCACTTCTTGGGACAGCCCAAGGAGAGCTTCTCCGAGCATTTAGATCCATTGAAGCAATTTCTAAAAGGCAAGTAACCTAACCATAACGTCCCCGTATGTGTCTAGGTCGATTCTACAATTTTTATGAATTTTTCCTCATGTCCTAGACCCCCACTTTCACCCCATCTTTGGAGCTCGGTCTGTGTTCTGCACAGACCGACATTAACGGCAATGTCCCTGGACGCTGAGATCATGCTTGGAGTCCATCGACCATGCCGCTGCATTGAATTAGCGGCCAACGACCACCGCCAAGTTCATCTGGACAGAACATGACTGTTCGACCTGTCTATCCCTACACTCATCTTCGATATGTTTCACGATGAGGATATACTGTAAACCATTTATATTCTATGTATATTGTTAATGTGAATGTGGTGTGTGGATGGATGAGTGTGCATGGTGGTGAATGATAGAAGTTATTCCATGAAATTACACAGCATGATAGTTGTTAATTTGTCAATCTACTGTTGCATGATTTAGGACTAGCCTGTAAACCAAGTTGTGAGGATCATACATGAATGGATCAGCCCTATTCTGAAATTGAGATTTTGCCATGCTTGTGTAAATTATTGAAAGAGTATTTTGGAAATAGGAATGTGCATAAGTTATGATAAATCTTCGGTAAATCAGGCATTGCCCCGTAAATGGAGGAATAATTCTGTAGCTCTATACATGTAGGTTCACAGTAGCTTGCTAAAATTGTGACTTGTGTATAATTCCATATCTACTTGATTACAATGGCATGAAAATGGATGTTTGATTTTCTGTAAATTCATTTTAACTTAGAAAAATCTAAAATTGTATGAAGGTCCTAAACCCGAAATTAGTTTGTGATTAAATTTCAGGTCATTTGGACTAGAGCACGATGCCTTATGAAATTTTTCCATGAAAATGTGAAATTGATGCATGTCATTGTAAAATGAGTTGATTCTGTTTAATCCACTTGATTAATGAAATTACCTCTTGTTAAGTCTGAAATCTGTAGTGTCATGTTAGGAAACAGAGGCATGTGCATGTGAGTGAGAAAGTGAATGAAGTGAGAGTGACATGTGTCAAACCATGTGTACAATCGGTAAAAATGTGTAAAGGTAACTATGCCAATTGTGACACTGCTTCGTAGAGGGCAGTGGAACCGTATCAGGGAAAAGTCCCCCTGAGAAAGTTCAATGTGTGTGACCCTAAGGGAATTAGGGGAAATCCTGGAGGTGGACAAGTACCACTGGTTAGGGTGGAGACTTGTTCTCCTGGTCTGCGCAGTCCAAGAGTCGCCATTGGAAAGCCTAGATGGCGTCTATGTGTAATGTGATGTGTATATGTCCTTCTTTGGTGGTTTGGACTATGTGTCACGGCACCTAAATGTGAATGTGTATGTGTTCATGTGTTAATGTGTAAGTGACAATGTGAAATGTGTAGTGTAAAGTGCAACCATGTGAATGGAAACTTGGGTAAAAATGTGAACTAAAAATGTGAGAATATGACATTGAAATCCATGTGAGACAAATCGAACCATGTGAATCAGTAATTTCCTGTTTTTATCATCATGTTTATATGTGCAAAAATGTCTAGAACCCATGTTAGGGATAATTGATGAGCACGTGTACAAATGGCATGATTGATTGTTCACATGGTATGTTTTAAAACAACATTGTAGCTCTCATGTGTATGTTTACAGCTTAAACCATGTGAAACCAGCAACTTAAAGCATGTGAAAATGTCTATGTAGTGCTTAGGAACATGTAATATCCATGCTAGTTGTGCTTTCCCTTCATATAGGCACAGTGTTCATGTTGGTACTCTCATGTCTTGGTTCTTTAAAGGCCAAATGTTACAAGTAAATGAATAGAGAGCATGTGATAGGTAAGTTTATTCTTAGAATCTGAAAGCATGATCCTGTATTAAATTGTAGAACTTTCAATGACATAGCATGCGATGTGTTGAAATTTGTGAATGTGCATGTAGAAATTCGTTAGACTGATACGTGTATGTTTAGGAGTAGTGTTGCTTGCTGAGTCTTTAAGACTCCTTCTTGCTTCGGCGTACGGTATAGACGGTGACGAGACTCTCGTGAGGAGACGGTAGAGACGGACTCCGAGCGCGGAGTTTAGATTGTTGGAGCAATTGTACCCCTTTTTGTTCATAGTATGTAAAAGCGACATTGTACTAGAACTATCATAAGAAAATTGTGTAAGTGTGGACATTGTGTACTTAATTTTCAGCAATTTAATATGTGAACTTTTAGCTCTTAATGTAAATTGCAAATATCATGGATGTTTAATGTGGATGATGAATGAATGAAGACAGTTGTCTTTACTTCCGCTACTCTGTTCGTATATTCGCGTGTATCTCAGCTGTTTTTCATTTGGGTAAATGTCCCACTGTGAGGACTCTCGCTATACCGACGTGGGTTGGTATAAACCGTACGGTATAATGAGGGCCGTCACAGAGATTGGTATCAGAGCGACCGGTTTGAGATTGCACATGAATATACCTAAGTCATCATCCCCATTGCATGCTAAGTATGTCCCATGTGTAGAAAACACTAATAAGAAGTGAAAGATAGATAAGAAATGGTTAGAAAACTTAGTAACCTAGCTCTATGGTGGCTGAAATTTATTACAGCCATGGCTTCGAGAGGTAGGCAGGCGGCGCTCGGCCCATGAGGACGAGCCGCGACGTGACGAGCGGGCGGAGCAGCAGGCCCCGGCACTGCCAGGCCTGTACTTCCCCCACCGCCACCTGTGGACTATAGAGTATTCAGCAAGGTCTGGTGCAAGCCATGCAGACGCAAGCTCATCCCAGACAGCACTCCAGGCACAGTTTGAGGCCTAGGTAGAATAATCAACCACTAGTAGTGCTATGTAAATTGCCATGATATTGTGTTTATTGTGTATTGCCTATTGTTAATGTAGCAGGCTCAGGCACCAGCTCAGGACCATGGTGGACCCCCATCATGGATCGATTCAAGAGGATGACCCACACCCTCTTTTAAGGGGGAGAGTGATCCATAATGGCAGAAAGTTGGTTAAGGGAGACAGAAAATCTTTCGAGCCACAGGTGCCCTGATGAGGTAAGGGACATTAGCCACCTACATGCTACAGGTAGACTTTTAATTTTGTAGTTTGTATGTTTTGCTTATTTAGAATTGTTAGTTGGTGCTTATGAAGGTTGTATTGCAGGAAAGAGCGGATGTATGTGGTCCTCCCTACTACTACACGCTTTGAGGACGGAGCAGTAGACGTGGCGTGGGACGCGTTTGTGGAGGCTCTTTTCGAGCCAAGTTCGTCCCAGAGCATATCCAGGACAAGATGGAGCAGGAATTTCTCTCCCTGACGCAAGGCTCCATGACCGTGCTCGAATACGAGGGAAGGTTTTCTGAACTTTCTAAGTATGCACCGCATATCGTAGAGGATGAGCGCAGGAAGACGAAGAAATTCGTGATGGGACTCAAGCCATCACTGTGGACGAGGCTCGTGGCGTGTGACCACCGCACGTTGGACGAGGCCCTCAGTGCTGCCTGCAGGCAGGAGGGAGAAATGGAGCAATATCTGGAGAAGAAGGCTTCGCAGAAGAGGCTGGAAGCGACGTTCCAGCGGCAGGATAAGAGAAAATGGTGTACCAGACACCGCAGCGATCCGTGCATCAGCAAACTCTCAGGTACCTTCTATAACGTTCCCCTGGTGTGAAGAAAGAGTGTCCCCATTGCGGGAAGACACATGGTGGTTCCGAGTGTTGTTGGTAGCGGGTAGATGCTTGAAGTGCGGGAGCACGCCACAAGATCAAAGACTACCAAGACTTCAACAAGGAGCTCAGCGTGAGCGCCAGCCCCAGTAGTAGCGGCAGCCGCGCCAGCTACAGTCAGACCAGGAGGTCGAGCCCCCGCTCGAGTGTTTGCTTTAGCTCGCGAGGACGCCGAGCAGACGGAGCTTCACCGAAGGTACGGTTTTGCTTTTAGGTGTGCACGCTCGGTTTTTGTTTGATACGGGTGCTGCTTACTTGTTCATTTCCGAGCGGTTTCGCTAGGCAGTTAGCCCTAGAGTCAGGCGTAGAGTCTGAGGATTTAGAGGTCCCTTGTCCGTGCACACCCCTGCGGGTACGGTATCGACTAGGAAGTGCATTCCATCGTTACCTGTGTGCATTGAGGATAGAATCCGATGGGTGTTTCTTCTTGCTAAAGATGAAGGACTATGATGCTATACTTAGTCTGGATTGGCTAGAGGAGCACTATGCGTTAGTGGATTGTCGTCGGAAGAGGATTGTTTTCTGCATTCCTGGTGAGGACGAGTTCTCTCATCCCTTGCCAAGGACTTGGCGGGAAAGTTAGTCATCTCTACCATGAAGGCGATGCGCATGGTAAACAAGGGTTGTGATGCTTTTCTTGCCAGTGTGGTGTTAGTGCCAGAGGCTGATGAGTCACTTACTCTTGTGGAGATTAAGGTAGTGCAGGATTTTCCAGATGTCTTTCCTGATGACTTGTCTGGATTGCCACCGATAGAGAGATAGAGTTTATATATAGAGTTTCTTCCGGGCACCTATCCTATCTCGAAGGCTCCATATCGGATGGCACCTGCGGAGTTAGCCGAGTTGAGGAGGCAGTTGCAGGAGTTGCTTGATAAGGGATTTATTCGCCCTAGTGTTTTTCCCCTTGGGGCGCACCTGTATTATTCGTCAAGAAGAAGACGGGTCACTTAGGTTGTGTATTGACATAGGAAGTTGAACTGACAAGTGACTGTGAAGAACAGGTACCCCTTACCTCATTGATGACTTGTTTGACCAGTGCGAAAGATGCATCAGTCTTTTCTAAGATTGACTTGCGATCTGGTTATCATCAGTTGAGGATTCGGAGTGAGGATGTGTCCCAGACGGCATTTAGAACCCGTTATGGACATTATGAGTTCTTGGTCCTTCCTTTCGGATTGACCAATGCCCCTGTAGCGTTCATGGATCTCATGACCGGGTGTTTAGGCCGTATTTAGATAGCTTTGTCATAGTGTTTATTGACAATGTGTTTTGTCTATTCTCCGGATGAGGCCACCCACCGTCAGCATTTGAGGTTAGTGTTAGAGTTTCTTCGTGAGCACAAGCTGTATGCAAATTCAGCAAGTGCGATTTTTGGTTGCGTGAGGTTCATTCCTCGGGCATTTTATCTCCGGCGCTGGTGTTGCAGTTGATCCAGCGAAGGTCCAGGCAGTCATGGATTGGAAGGTTCGCAAGACCCTTCGGAGATTCGTAGTTTTATTGGTTAGCTGGTTACTATCGGCGATTCGTTGAGGTTTCTCATCCATCGCCGCCCCCTTGACAAAGCTGACCAGGAAGGGTGAGAAGTTCGTATGGTCTGAGGCTGTGAGCGTAGCTTCTAGCTATTGAAGGCTAAGCTTACTTCTGCTCCGGTATTGGTATTGCCTAGTGGTCTAGAGGGCTTGCCATTTATACGGATGCGTCTCAGATTGGTTTAGGGCTGTGTGCTCATGCAGCAAGCAGGGTATTGGCTTATGCTTCTCGTCAGTTAAAGGAGCATGAGAAGAACTATCCGACTCACGATTTGGAGCTCGCAGCATGGTTCATGGCACTAAAGATCTGGAGGCACTATCTTTATGGTGTCAGATTTGAGGTGTTTACTGACCACAAGAGCTTAAAGTATCTTTTCTCCCAAAAGGAATTAAACCTGAGGCAGAGATATGGATTGAGTTCTTGAAGGACTATGACTTCGACCTTCAGTATCACCCTGGAAAGGCAAATGTCGTAGCGGATGCTCTTAGCAGAAAGAGGTCTTCGCTCTAGTAGGATTGGAAGATGTTGGAGGATGCGGCGTACTCTATGACTGAGTTAGAGCCATCGCTGTGTCAGGCTTTTGTAGCTCAGTTATCCCTTAGATCCTCTGTTTTGGATGAGGTGATCGAGCAACAGGAAGCCGACCCTAGATTGTTAGAATTAGTGGGTAAGGCGGGCATTGCTCTGATGAGGACGGTGTGATTAGATTTCAGCACCGTGTTTGTGTCCCTGATTTAGTAGATGTCCGTGAGCATGTGTTAGCGGAGGCTCATAGATCGCGATTCTCTATTCATCCCGGGTAACACTAAGATGTATCAGACCTGAAAGATCATTTTGGTGGTCCGGCATGAAGAAAGATGTTGCGGATTATGTGTCTAGATGTCTAGTATGTCAACAAGTGGAAGGCCGAGCGACAGCGAATCCGGCCTTATGCAGAGGATGGATATCCTAGTGTGGAGTGGGAAGCTGTCACTATGGACTTCGTTTCAAGGTTTGCCTCGATCTAGAATGGGCAATGACTCGATTGGGTAGTTGTAGATAGATCTCGAAGACTGTTCATTTCTTGCCTATGAAGAAGAAGCAGTCAGTAGAGAGGTTTAACTAGATTGTAGTTAGTGGTATCATTAGATTGCATGGTGTGCCGAAGTCGATCATTTCGATTGAGATCCGAGATTTACTTCGAGGTTGTGGAAGGTCTTCAAGATGCGTTAGGTTCGGAGCTGAAGCTCAATTCAGCGTTTCAGCCCCAGACCGATGGACATCTGAGCGGACTATCCAGACGCTCGAGGATATGTAGAGCTGTGTTTCTGGATTGGAAGGATGATTGGGAGCGTCATTTACCTCTTGTGGAGTTCGCATACAACACAGCTTTCATGCTAGCATTGGTATGGCTCCATTCGAGGCGTTGTATGGTAGGCCCTGCATATCTCCGTGTGTTGGGAGGAGACTGGTGATAGGCAGTTGATCGGACCGGAATAAGTTCAGGAAACTTCGGATAAGATCCAGCTTATCAGGAAGAGGCTTGTTGCGGCACAGGATAGGCAGAAAGTTATGCCGACAACAGGAGAAAGGATTTGGAGTTCGAGGTTGGCGATCATGTCTTCCTGAAGATATCGCCTACTCGAGGTGTTGTCTGTTTGGCAGGCATAGCAAGCTAAGCCCTAAATTCATTGGCCCATATGAGATTCTCAGACGTTTGGGTAGCGTGGCATATGAGCTAGCATTACCCCCAGCTTTGCTAGCGTTCACCCTGTATTCCACGTATCTATGCTCAGAAGTATGTCCGAGATCCGTCTCATGGATTAGTCATGGGCCCAGTGGAGATCCAGCCAGATCTTTCGTATGTCGAGCAACCAGTAGCTATTCTTGACCGAAAGGTTCAGCACCTCCGGAACAAGAGTATTGCGTCGGTGAAAGTTCTATGGGCGGAACTTCTCACGAGAGGAGGCTACTTGGGAGCTTGAGGTTGCAATGAAGAAGAAGTACCCCCTTTTGTTTTGAGTAGTTTCGTTCTACTTCGAGGACGAAGTTTCTTTAAGGGGGAGAGGGTGTAAGGCCCTCGAATTTTCCGTTGCATTATTTGTATTTGTGTATGTATGTTTTGTGCTTATGTATGTATATACTATTTAAGTACGTATTAATTAGTACAATTACGTGTGCATGTGTTTATACTATATGTAAATAGGCATGTATTGAATGGTGATAGTATGGATACGTTACCATATACATATTACATGTATATATGCATGGCATGCATAGTTTTTCTGCATGTTTTAAACTTCTGGGCGAAGGCCCTATTGGCGTCAACCCCTAGCCGCCGATGAGGTGTCAGCGTCCACCCATGGACGCCAACACTAATCCTGGCGTCTAACGATGTGGACGTCTATTTCTTTGACCTGCATGCATTGCAGAGCCAGAATTCCGGAAACAAGGAAGCTCACCCCATTGGGGAGCTGTCCCCAACGGCTCTGAGAGCCATCTTGTCACCTTGTGTGTGGGAGGATCCTCTCCCATATGTTGAACCCGGATCTGCCTTCCCCAACCCTCTCTTCACCCTTTTGCAAGAGAGAAACCAGAGGGAAAACCCTAGTTCTGACTGAGGAAAAACCCCCATTTGCACCTAAAGATCCGACCTCTCCTGAAGCTGGATCCGGCCATCTTCCACGACAAGAAGCTGCTGGAGTGAAGGAGAAGACTTCCCCGGCCGTAACTTGAGCCATCTTCATCCAAGAGCCCGGAGGAATGAGATCTTGGAGGACACTGCACTTCTTGGGACAGCCCAAGGAGAGCTTCTCCGAGCATTTAGATCCATTGGAGCATTTCTAAAAGGCAAGTACCCTAACCATAACGTCCCCGTATGTGTCTAGGTCGTTCTACATTTTATGAATTTTTCCTGTGTCCTAGACCCCACACTTTCACCCCATCTTTGGAGCTTGGTCTGTTCTGCACAGACCCGACATTAATGGCAATGTCCCTGGACGCTGAGATCATGCTTGGCGTCCAACGACCATGCCGCTGACACTGAATTAGCGGCCAGGAGACCGCCGCAAGTTCATCTGGACAGAAATGACCTGTTCTGCCTTCTATACACTATCTTCGATATGTTTCACGATGAGGATATACTGTAACATTTTTATTCTATGTATATTGTTAATGTGATGAATGTGGTGTGTGGATGGATGAGTGTGCATGGTGGTGAATGATAGAAGTTATTCCATGAAATTACAAAGCATGATTAGTTGTTAATTTTGTCATCTACTGTTGCATGATTTAGGACTAGCCTGTATGACCAAGTTTGTGAGGATCATACATGATGGATCAGCCCTATTCTGAAATTGAGATTTTGCCATGCTTGTGTAAATTATTGAAAGAGTTATTTGAAAATAGGCTTTGTGCATAAGTTATGATAAATCCTCGGTAAACGGGCATTGCCCGTAAATGAGGAATAAATCGTAGCTCTATACATGTAGGTTCAGACAGTAGCTTGCTAAAATTGTGACTTGTGTATAATTCCATATCGACTTGAATTACGAATGGCATGAAAATGGATGTTTGATTTTCTGTAATTCATTTTAACTTAGAAAATCTGAAAAATTGCATGAAGGGTCCTAAACCCGAAATTAGTTTGTGATTACAATTTCAGGTCATTTGGACTAGAGCACGATGCTTATGAAATTTTCTATGAAAAATGTGAAATTGATGCATGTCATTGTAAAATAGTTGATTCTTTGTTTAATCCAACTTGATTAATGAAATTACCTACTTGTTAATGTCTGAAATCTATAGTGTCATGTTAGGAAACAGAGGCATGTGCATGTGAGTGAGAAAGTGAATGAAGTGAGAGTGACATGTGTCAAACCATGTGTAATATCGGTAAAAATGTGTAAATGTGTAACTGTGCCAAATGTGACACTGCTTCTGTAGAGGGCAGTGGAACCGTATCACGGAAAAGTCCTCCTGAGAAAGTTCAAGTGATGTGACCCTAAGGGCATTGGGGGAATCCTGGAGGTGGACAAGTACCACTGGTTAGGGTGGAGACTTGTTCTCCCGTCTGCGCAGTCCAAGAGTCGCCATTGGATGCCTAGATGGTGTCTATGTGTAATGTGATGTGTATATGTCCTTCTTTGGTGGTTGGACTATGTGTCATGGCACCTAAAATGTGAATGTGTAATGTGTAATGTTGTGTTCATGTTTTAATGTGTAAGTGACAATGTGAAATGTGTATGTGTAAAGGCAACCATGTGAAATGGGAAACTTGTGTAAGAAAATGTGAAACTAAAAATGTGAGAATATGACATTGAAATCCATGTGAGACAAATCTGAAACCATGTGAAATTAGTAATTTCCTGTTGTTATCATCATGTTTATATGTGCAAAATTGTCTAGAACCATGTTAGGTATAATTGATGAGCACGTGTACAAATGGCATGATTGATTGTTCACATGGTATGTTTTTAACAACATTGTAGCTCTCATGTGTAGGTTTACAGCCATTAAACCATGTGAAACCGCAACTTAAAGCATGTGAAAATGTCTATGTATGTGCTTAGGAACATGTAATATCCATGCTAGTTGTGCTTTCCCTTCATATATGCACAGTGTTCATGTTGGTAGCTCTCATGTCTTGGTTCTTTAAAGGCAAAATGTTACAAGTAAATGGAATAGAGAGCATGTGACAGGTAAGTTTTATTCTTAGAAATCTGAAAGCATGATCCATGTATTAAATTGTAGAACTTTCATATGACTAGGATGCGATGTGTGAAATTTGTGAATGTGCATGTAGAAATCGTTATGACTTATACGTGTATGTTATGAGTAGTGTTGCTTGCTGAGTCTTTAAGACTCACTTCTTGCTTCGGCGTACAGGTATAGACGGTGACGAGACTCTCGTGGAGGAGACGGTAGAGACGGACTCCGAGCGCGGAGTTTAGATGTTGGAGCAATTGTACCCCTTTTTGTTTCATAGTATGTAAAGCGACATTGTACTAGAACTATCATAAGAAAATTGTATAAGTTGTGGACATTGTGTAGTTAATTTTCAGCAATTTAATTATGTGAACTTTTAGCTCTTAATGTAATTACAAATCTCATGGATGTTTAATGTGGATGATGAATGAATGAAGACAGTTGTCTTTTACTTCCGCTACTCTGTTCGTATATTCGCGTGTATCTCAGCTGTTTGTATCGTTGGGTAAAATGTCCACTGTGAGTACTCTCGCTATACCGACCTGGGTTGGTTTTATCCGTACCGGTATAATGAGGGCCGTCACATAAAGGTCCTAAAGGATGATACGAAGCTAACCTTTTCTCTTTAGACATGTAATAATATATTTGGACAATGTAATTTGTTGTAATGATATGAGAATATGCACTTTCTTGTATCCTATATTCTTGTGGTTGTCTTTTATATTCCTACTGGACCTTGTGTGAGTTTATTCTTGGCGAGACTTCGGTCTGTTTTCGTGGGAGGCAAGTCTGGATATGGAGCCTTATTGGGCGTAAGTATCCAGGTCGCTACACAGTAGATCAAACTAAGTACTGTGTATATCATTGCCATCCGAGGCACAATGTGGCAGACTATTTCTAGTTCAAGGACGATATATGATCTTCACGAATAGCAACAATGATTGGGTAGAGATGAGGATATTGATACAGACCTTGAGGGATCAACAAGGGCAGAGACAACAACAGTAGCAACAGAGGCGACAGTAGCCACCACCACCACAACAGCAACTCCAGCAATCACAGCAGCCACATCAACCACTCAAGATCTCGACATAGTACGAAATCCTATGCTGCAACATCAACACGCTCTGAACCTGCAACCTGCTCCACCACCTCCACCATCCGCTCAGGTCAATCCCGTCATCCATCATCCACCACCAGCTGCCACTTGGGCCTATCATGATGAGCATGAAGTCGGTCAATTGTTGGCTATTTCCCATACCACCATCACCTCCACCGCGCCCACTATTGCCACAATCACCTCACCTCTACGTAACACCCCCGCAATTGTCATGCCCCGATATTTAGCAGCGGAATAAATACCGGGGACGTGAACGATACAAACAGACGTATCACAGTTGAATAACGCAGAGTCACAATTGAATATAATAACACATTTGAGACTATAATATGGTCCCAAAAGTATACTTTATTCCATTCCATTCAACTAGTTTAAAACCTTACATAGAAGAACTCACTGAAAAGGGTTCATTATTCAAATAACAATGTTTCTCTATTACATCAACTACTTAATTTCTATTCCTAAAACTGACAACTATTCATATGACAGGTGCTCGTCACTCTTGCCCAGTCCCATCTGACTCCACGGGTTCTTCATCACTACCTGAAAAAGGGCAGGATGATAGGGGTGAGCGAACTAGCTCAGTAGGATTTACATCTCAATAATGTGCGGGCACTAATATACAAGATTACATTTTAAATAGGCAGATATGCACATGAGTATGATGACAATGTATGCAATACTAACAGATGCTAGCAAGGTAGAACGGATATCAATCAGATCAAATGTCGAGTTCCATATACAATGGACAGATAATTCAAGAATAAATCATGTCAGAAGAGATTGGCCATATTCAAGCAGAGCTCATGTGTTCACAAGAACAAACGTATCATATCATGTCAAGTCAAACTTATCATGTCAAACAGGAGGCACATTTTCACAATCTTGCATGTCGGTGTGCTATGCCAAGCACCAAGAGTCCATACTCCCGCGGTTAACAAGTACGTTGGGGCGCTCCTCCTAGGACCAGACAGGGCCCCTATTGCACAGACATTAGATCAAGTTTTGGACCGAAGTCCCACGTTGTGCCGTACAAACAGGTTCATGTTATGGCCACAGAATTTCAATAACAAGCTCGCAGTAAGAGAAACATGATCATTCATAGAGTCAAGGTATGACAAATAGCTCAAGAGAACAAGGTAGGATAACGACGTATCTTATGTTTCATAATTCATTAATGTCTTGACATGAGGTTGTTTCTAAAGACAGATCGTATGTAGAACATGTACTTTCCTAACATGTATGCATATGACAATTAATCAATTGAACACCGGAAAACATGTAACCATGAACTCATATGCAAATCATAACATTAACATCACTAACATGTCTACACTAACATGTATCATCCCCACATTCATATCATATTCTTATCTTATCAATTGACAATAAGCAAGATCACAAGATAATCCAATGGACACAGGACAATCAAAATTACCATTAGAATCATATTCTATCATTACCATTTTTCAATGGTTGATTTATTTTAGGTCCATGCATACTATATAACATCATGCCATGCTTGTAGACATCATGGAATGATAAGACCCAAATATGCAAAATCTTGTAAGTAGTGTCGACACTAGATCAAGTGGTGTCGACACCATGCTCCAACACAAGACAAAATCAACAAACTGGTCAGGTAGTGTCGACACTAGTTCAGGTAGTGTCGACACAGTGCATCAAAAACAACAAAAAGGTCAAGTAGTGTCGACACTAGCTCAGGTGGTGGTCGACACTAGAGGCAGTTTCCAGAAAACCTTCTGGCCAATATGGGAAGTGTGTCGACACTAGCACAGGTGGTGTCGACACTAGATCAGTTTTCCAGAAAACTTCTGGGTCAACTGGGACAGTGTGTCGACACTAGCTCAGGTAGGTGTCGACACTAGAGACCTTCCCAGAACACCATCTAGGCAGTTTTGGGACAGTGTGTCGACACTACCTCAAGTAGTGTCGACACTAGTGGCCCTTCTAGAACAAACACATGGTCAGGTGTAACCAAAAACACGTATCATGCAGCGATTCACTTTCACCTCTTATAACTCTCTAACAATGATTTTAGACAAAATGTTCAACATAAAAGATGACGAGGACAACTAGTAGAAGAACTTTGATGTTGGGGTTTGATCAAATTCGGTCTCGAATCCTAAGAAAACCGTGAAGAACAAAAGTCAAGTGTAGCCCAAAATCACAGTATCATGCAGAGACTCTCTTGTCATGCTCCTAACTCTCTAACTAAGGACTGTTGGACAAAATGTCCAACATAGAAGATGATCGTGACTTCAAGTGAAAGAACTTTCATGAAGAAAGTTTAGTCAAATTCGGTCTTGAATCATGTGCATAATAAGAAGAACGGGAAAGCCCTAATTGTGCGAGACTTCGGGAAAATCACGAATACTCAATGTATACTCCATGAAAACCAGTCAAACCAATTGCAAATGAACCTAGACTCAAAGAACTACATGATGGTGTTGGTTTATTTAATCTTGGCCCGAGAACACCTACCTTTAAAGATCTAAGACCAGTCGATATTCTGGAGCACACAGAGGATGAAGGGATGAAGCTCCGGGTTCCCTTTCTCCTGCTCCTCAGAAGTTCTAGCCTGCTCCAAACGACCCCAACTCGTTGTTAAACCTTCCCAAGGGTTTGAGGATGAGTTCTTATAGATTTAGGTTGTAGTTAAGAGTCCTAACGAGACTAGGAAAGGGGCTGCGAATCTGCTCCCTGTTTTTCCCAGAATCTGGGACTCTTTCCTCCAAAGAGGTAGTAGTGGTTTAGGAAACCCCTCTTAGGGTTGGGTCCGGTTTTGGCTTACCATGCATGACTAATCACCCTTATTTAACCCTAAATTGCCCTTTCTAATTATGGCATAATTACCTACACGAATTTCTGGGTAATTCCTGTCCCAGCTCATTTATACTTGGCCAAATGTGTTCTATAGGCCCAATCTTGTTAATGGATCATTATTACATGGTGTTGGAAGTCTCTCCCATATGTTTATTAATTTATCCCCCTTTATTTCTGAAAATTTTAAATTGCTAATTTTCCGGGGTGTTACATCCTCCCCACTTAGAAATTTGGTCCCCAAATTTACGCATAATAGTGATGGTTCGTACCTGAGAATAGTTCTGGGTGGTTTTTCTTCATTCTTTCCTCTGTTTCCCAGGTAGCATTAGTAACTCCGTCTCGACTCCATTGGACCTTCACCATAGGTATGGTACGGTTCCTGAGTCGTTGAATCTTCCGATCCAGCAGTTTGATCGGCCTCTCTTCATAAGTAAGGTCCTCCCGAATCTCCAAGTCCTCGTGGTCAATTACATGGTCGGCATTGAATAAGTACTTCGCAGCATGGATATGTGGAACACATTATGCACGTTTCCCAGCGGAGGTAGTGCAAGTCTATACGCCACCTGACCAATCCTTTCCAGGATTTCAAATGGCCCTATGAATCTGGGACTTAGTTTTCCTTTGATCCAAAATCTTTGTATCCCCTTGAAGGTGAGACCTTCAAGAAAACATGTTCGCCAACCTGAAATTCCAGTTCTCTCCTTCTCTTGTCTGCATAACTTTTCTGTCTGGATTGTGCTATCTTCAGACGTTCCCTGACAATCTGAACCTTCCTGACAGTCGCTCAATTAAGTCGGGTCCAACCCATTGGTTCTCCCCAACCTCTTCCCAACAAAGGGGTGATCTGCAACTCCTGCCATATAAGGCTTCAAATGGAGCCATCTTGATACTTGCCTGATAGCTGTTGTTATAAGCAAACTCCATCAGGTACAACTGATCATCCCATCGCCCTCTGAAATCTAGCACCAGAGCACGAAGCATATCCTCCACAATTTGATTGGTCCTTTCAGTTTGTCCATCGGTCTGGGATGGAAAGCAGTACTAAAGTTTAGTTTAGTACCCATTGCTGCTTGTAAACCCTTCCAGAAGTGTGAAGTAAATCTAGGGTCCCGATCTAGATTATGCTAGATGGAACCCCATGCAATCTAACTACTTCCTTAACATATAATGCAGCCAACACATCCACAGACCATGTGCTCTTAATCGGCAAGAAGTGAGCCGACTTAGTCAATCGATCAACTATTACCCAATTGCATCCATACCACCTCTAGTCTTGGGCAATCCCATGATAAAGTCCATACCGATGCTATCCCACTTCCATTGGGATTTCCAGTGGTAGCAGTCCACCAGCTGTACGGAAATGCTCTGCCTTGACTTTCATGCATGTTAAACAGTATGACCTGATCGGCCACTCCCCTGTTTTCCTTCCTGATTTCTGTCAATGTCGATGATTTGGAGATTGGAAATCATTACTTGTTTTTTTCTTCTTTCCCATGTCTATTTAAAGCTTGCAAATTGCTCCAGTAACTTCCATTCGCCCAGCACATACTAGCTAGCATAGCTCCTGGTTGTCTACTTAGAGCGTCTGCCACTACATTGGCTTTCCCCGGGTGATACTGAATGGAAAAGTCAAAGTCCTTAAGGTACTCTACCACCTTCTTTGTCTCATGTTCAGCTCTTTGTGAGAACAAGTATTTCAAACTCTTGTGGTCAGAAAAGACCTTAAATTGCTCACCATAATATAATGCCTCCAAATCTTTAGGGCGAATACTACAGCTGCCAACTCCAGATCATGAACCGGATAGTTCACTTCATGGATCTTCAACTGTCTTGAGCATAAGCTATTACCTTCCCTTGTTGCATTAAGACACATCCCAATCCTGTTCCAGAAGCATCTGAATAAATTTCAAATCCTCCCTCTTCAGTGGGTAAGGCGAGGACAGGAGCAGTAGTCAGACACTTCTTCAAGTTGTTAAACTTTCTTCACATTCATCAGTCCACACAAATGGATTTTCCTTCCGGGTCAGTTGGTTAATGGCACTGCAATCTTTGAGAAATCCTTTATAAACCTTCGATAATATCCTGCTAACCTAGGAAGCTCCTGATCTCAGTGACGCTTGTCGGTCTTTCCCATTTCAATACAGCCTCAACCTTTGATGGATCAACAGCGATACCATCTTGGTTACCACATGTCCTAAAAAGGATACCTCCTCAAGCCAAATTCACATTTACTTAGCTTGGCATATAGTTTGTTCTCCCTTAAGATCTGTAATGAAATCCTCAAATGCTCCTCATGCTCTTCCTTTGTCTTGGAATAGATCAATATATCATCGATGAATACCACCACAATTTATCAAGATATGGGCGATAAATGCTATTCATCAACTGCATGAAAACTGCAGGGGCATTTGTTAGTCCAAAAGGCATAACAATAAATTCATAATGCCCATACCTGCTTCGGAAGGCAGTCTTGTGAATGTCTTCTCCTTTGATCCTCAATTGATGATAACCGGATCGGAGATCTATTTTAGAGAAGTATCTAGCTCCAGATAATTGATCAAACAACTCATCAATTCTCGCAGAGGGTATTTGTTCTTGATGGTTAACTGATTCAATTGTCTGTAATCTATGCATAGCCTCATTGACCCATCTTTCTTCTTGACGAAGAGGACAGGTGCACCCCATGGCGATGTGCTTGGTCGGATGAAACCCTTCTCTAACAGTTCCATCAGTTGCTCTTTTAATTCTTTCAGTTCTGCGGGGGACATTCTATATGGTGCCCTACCGGTGCTGCTCCAGGGACCAATTCGATGGTAAAATCGACCTCTCGCTCAGGAGGAATTCCTGGCAAGTCTTCGGGGAAAACATCAGCGTATTCGCTGACGACATGGATGTCCTCAACTTTGACTTCTTTCTTTGCGATGATCACAGCAGCAAGAAAGGCCATACAACCTTTCCTCATCATCCTTTTGGCTTGTAATGCAGAGATAATGACAATCTCCTGCGGTTTCTATCCCCGTGAACACTAGTTTTGGGTACTGGCTAAAAGTTATCCGACTTCTCCTCGCAATTGATACTAGCCCCATGTTCAGACATCCAGTCTGCTCCCAGTATCACATCATACCCCGCCATGTCCATACATATTAAATTTGCTGGTAGGTTTTGGGTTTCAATCAACACCTCACTGGATGGTATATGGTTTGTAAGATTGGTACCAGGACCAATCGGGGTTGACACAACTATTCCGGATTTCATTGGGACGGGTTTCACAGGTAGGGTATCAACAAATGTTTGAGATATGAAGGAATGCGTAGCTCCCGTATCAAAGAGAACATATGCGGGTCGGGAAAATAGTAAGTGTACCTTCCACGACTACCTCCTTCTTCAGCAGTTTCTGGTTCCTGGACAGCTTGCAGTCGGCCTTGCCTCTTCTGTCCATTCGGACGTTGTCCTGAGGGCTTGTTCTTTCAACATTGGGCAGTCCGAGATCCTATGGTCACGACTCCCACAGCGTAGGCATCTCCCTTGCGCTCTCCAGCATTCTTCAGACCGATGACCAGCTCTGTCACAATGTTTGCACCTTTCTCCCGTTGTCACCACTATCTGCTTACCTAACTCCTTCGGCTTTTATCCGCTGGTTCATTTACTCCGCCACTGGGCCTTTTCTTCCCAATAGTCGGCTGATACCTCCCAGCAGAAGACACTTGCTCTCGTTTCACAGATTTTCCCTTAATCCTTTCGGCAGTCTCCATGGCATCTTCCAATAACTGAGCCTTCTTACCATTTCAGCATAAGTTTGAATGTCCATTGGCGCCAGTTGGGTGATGAACTGGGGCCTCAAGCCATTCAGAAAGCGTTTCGCCTTCATCCTTTCTGTCCCAATTAAGTGAACAGCGTATCGGGACAGCCGAGAGAATTGGGCCTCATACTCAGCCACATTGAGTCCTCTCTGCTTCAAAGCCGCAAATTCGGCTGCTTTCCGTTCTTGGACCCTCTCAGAAAAGTACTTGGCGTTGAAACGCTCAATGAACTGAGCCCATGTCAGTTGTTGTCCATTTAGGGTTGCTTCTACCGACTCCCACCATGCCCTGGCATCCTTTTCTAACTGGAAGTCGCCAGGAGCACCTTGTTCTGGTCTGTGCATTGCATAACCTTGAATATCCTTTCAATCTCCTTAACCCAGTGTTCAGCAACATCTGGGTTAGTACTCCCTTCAAACCTAGGCGGATCCATGTTCGGAAATTCCGGTGGAGCTCACCGGCTCCGCGGTTACCTCCACCTTGGGTGGCTTGTAAGATAGCCTGAGTCAAGTTCTGTATGGTTCGTTGCATGTCCCTAGCCTGGGCACGTTCAGCGGCCATTGAGGTAATAAGTACCTTCAAGATAATAATGTGAGTTAGTCATCTAAATATATCACATGTGACTTTACTCCCATGGCTCTACCCACGCTCACATTAGGTACGACAGATTTTGACTTGTGTGATCTAGTTTCATTCTATGTTCCTATTCCCTTGGACCTTAACGTTGAAGTTTAAGTCTCTGATACCAACTGTCACGCCCCGATATTTAGCAGCGGAATA
The DNA here is from genome assembly GCA_014218235.1 of Colocasia esculenta. NCBI lineage: Eukaryota > Viridiplantae > Streptophyta > Magnoliopsida > Alismatales > Araceae > Colocasia > Colocasia esculenta. The sequence goes on from JACBKR010003631.1 coordinate 19,467, forward strand.
ATACCGGGGACGTGAACGATACAAACAGACGTATCACAGTTGAATAACGCAGAGTCACAATTGAATATAATAACACATTCGAGACTATAATATGGTCACCAAAATATACTTTATTCCATTCCATTCAACTAGTTAAAACCTCATAGAAGAACTCACTGAAAAGGTTCATTATTCAAATAACAATGTTTCTCTATTACATCAACTACTTAAATTTCTATTCCTAAATGACAACTATTCATATGACAGGTGCTCGTCACTCTTGCCCAGTCCCATCTGACTCCACGGGTTTTCATCACTACCTGAAAAAGGGCAGGATGATAGGGGTGAGCGAACTAGCTCAGTAGGATTTACATCTCAATAACGTGCGGGCACTAATATACATGATTAACATTTTAAATAGGCAGATATGCACATGAGTATGATGACAATGTATGCAATACTAACATATTGAATAGCAAGGTAGAACGGATATCATATCAGATCAAATGTCGAGTTCCATATACAATGGACAGATAATTCAAGAATAAAATCATGTCAGAAGAGATTGGCCATATTCAAGCAGATCTCATGTGTTCACAAGAACAAACGTATCATATCATGTCAAGTCAAACTTATCATGTCAAACAGGAGGCACATTTTCACAATCTTGCATGTCAGTGTGCTATGCCAAGCACCAAGAGTCCATACTCCCGCGGTTAACAAGTACGTTGGGGCGCTCCTCCCCAGGACCGGACAGGGCCCCTATTGCACAGGCATTGGATCAAGTTTTGGACCGAAGTCCCACGTTGTGCCGAACAAACAGGTTCATGTTATGGCCACAGATTTCAATAACAAGCTCGCAGTAAAGAACATGATCATTCATAGAGTCAAGGTATGACAAATAGCTCAAAGAACAAGGTAGGATAACGACGTATCTTATGTTTCATAATTCATTAATGTCTTGACATGAGGTTGTTTCTAAAGACAGATCGTATGTAGAACATGTGCTTTCCTAACATGTATGCATATGACAATTAATTAATTGAACACCGGAAACATGTGCCATGAACTCATATGCAAATCATACATTAACACCACTAACATGTCCACTAACATGTATTCATCCCCACATTCATATCATATTCTTATCTTATCATTGACAATAAGTAAGATCACAAGATAATCCATGGACATAGGACAATCAAAATTATCCATTAGAATCATATTCATATCATTACCATTTTTCAATGGTTGATTTATTTTAGGTCCATGCATACTATATAACATCATGCACATGCTTGTAGACATCATGGAATGATAAACCCAAATATGCAAAAATCTTGTAAGGTAGTGTCGACACTAGATCAAGTGGTGTCGACACCATGCTCCAAACACAAGACAATCATGCAAAACTGGTCAGTAGTGTCGACACTAGTTCAGGTAGTGTCGACACAGTGCATCAAAACAAGACAAAAAGGTCAAGTAGTGTCGACACTAGCTCAGGTGGTGTCGACACTAGAGGCAGTTTCCAGAAAACCTTCTGGCCAATATGGGAAAGTGTGTCGACACTAGCACAGGTGGTGTCGACACTAGATCAGTTTTCAGAAAACCTTCTGGGTCAACTGGGACAGTGTGTCGACACTAGCTCAGGTAGTGTCGACACTAGAGACCTTCCCAGAACACCATCTGGGCAGTTTTGGGACAGTGTGTCGACACTACCTCAAGTAGTGTCGACACTAGTGGCCCTTCTAGAACAAAACACATGGTCAGGTGTAACCAGAAAACACGTATCATGCAGCGATTCACTTTCACCTCTTATAACTCTCTAACAAATGATATTTAGACAAAATGTTCAACATAAGATGACGAGGACAACTAGTAGAAGAACTTTTATGTTGGGGGTTTGATCAAATTCGGTCTCGAATCCAAGAAAACCTGTGAATAACAAAGTCAAGTGTAACCCGAAATCGCAGTATCATGCAGAGACTCTTTGTCATGCTCCTAACTCTCTAACTAAAGACTTTTGGACAAAACGTCCAACATAGAAGATGATCGTGACTTCATTGGAAGAACTTTCATGAAGAAAGTTTAGTCAAATTCTATCTTGAATTGTGTGCATAATAAGAAGAACGTAAAAAGTCCTAATTGTGCGAGACTTCGGGAAAATCACGAATACTCAATGTATACTCCATGAAAACCAGTCAAACCAATTGCAAATGAACCTAGACTCAAAGAACTACATGATGGTGTTGGTTTTCTTTAATCTTGGCCCGAGAACACCTACCTTTAGGAAGATCTAAGACCAGTCGATATTCTGGACACAGTAGAGGAGGAAGGGATGAAGCTCTGGGTTCCCAGCCTTTCTCCTTGTCCTCAGAAGCTCTAGCCTGCCTCCAAACAACCCAACTCGTTGTTAAACCTTCCCAAAGTTTGAGGACGAGTTCTTATAGATTTAGGTAGTTAAGAGTCCTAACGAGACTAGAAAAGGGGCTGCGAATCTGCTCCCTGTTTTTCCCAGAATCTGGGACTCTTTCCTCCAAAAGAGGTAGTAGTGGTTTAGGAAACCTCATCTTAGGTTGGTCCGGTTTTGGCTTACCATGCATGACTAATCACCCTTATTTTAACCCTAAATTGCCCTTTCTAATTATGGCATAATTACCTACACGAATTTCTGGGTAATTCCCTGTCCCAACTCATTTATATACTTGGGCCAAATGTGTTCTATAGGCCCAATCTTGTTAATGGATCATTATTACATGGTGTTAGAAGTCTCTCCCATATGTTTAATTAATTTGTCCCCCTTTTTATGTAAATTTTAAATTGCTAAATTTTTGGGGTGTTACAGCAATACCCCTCATTAACCCCTCACCCATCACATCCCACTTACCCCCTCTCCAGTGCCCATAATAGCCAACCCGTCTGTCATCAGCACCACACCACCTCCACTTCAACACAACCTCGCCCTCCGGAGCAAGCGAATGTTTCACCGAATGTATCTCTATTCATCTGTGTCAATGTAGGGTCAATCGACCCACAACTCCACCAACAACCAACAACAGTAGGACACTGAAGAGGCAAGCTGGTCCTAAGCACCCAATATGATATTTTGAAGCATTTGAACCAGACGCCTACCAAAATTTCCATTCTGGAACTGATCAAGAGGTTTCAGACCCATCAAGATGCTTTGCAAGCTTTTCTGCAGAGGGTTATGGACAGTGAAGACCTGACCCCAGAGACACTACTGTTGGTCCTATCCATTGTCACAAGAGGACTAACAATCACATTTTTAGACAATGAGCTAGCTCCCCGTGAGGCAAGGAAATGCCTCTGTGTGTGACATGACATAAATAAAGTGGCCATTGATGCTGCTTCAGTGGACACTAGAGCATCGATCAATGTGTGTCCCCTTAGCACTCTCAATCATGTATATATCCAAGCGCCACTTGCAGCCAACTCCCTCCACCAATGCGGCTTATGATAATTCCAGCAACCCTGCCATGGTGTAGTCTCTTTGTAGGCATAATTGGGGCTTCTTGTGATGACCGTGGAATTTTATGTGCTGGATATAGATCCCACTTTTAAAGCTATTCTCGGTTACCCGTCGATTGAGGCACTAGGGCAGTCCTCTCTACTTCTCATCAATGCTTAAAGTTCCCATTCCAAGGATGGATTGTTAAAGTGAAGAGTGCAACCACTACACACACAGTTGAAGCAATTAAGTAGATCATGCCAGCAGTCTGGCCCTCCAATAAGCCCATTATCTTCGTACTTGATGTGAATTATCCATGGGCATATACTTTCTCATCCAGCTACCATATAGTGTCCCCATCTATAGCAGCTGCCAAGAGGCGACACTGTCAAATACAAAAGGCTAGATATTATGCTCAAGATTGGCTACCAGCCAGGAAAAGGACTTGGAGCTCAACTTCAAGGGAGGACCCAGGTTATTCCCAACTCCAAGTAGGTCACCAGACAAGGTCTGGGTTACAAAGAAGAAATACAGTCGTGGACCATGCTCATGTCCACACTGAAACCAGACCGGCAACCATTGACCTGGTCGTTATACTGCCACTTTGTCAAGGAACCCGTTCAGCCGGGGTATGACACTATCATAGTAGGGGCAAACTTCACAGATTATGATGTCCATGAACGTCATTTTTCCCGTCACATGACACCAATGCTCGCATATCAGGCCCTGGAAGCACTACGTCCTGAAAGAGGAGAAGACTGGAGATCTAGAGGCAGAATGGCACGGGTGGTTTGATCTGAAGACCTTACGATTGCATTCAGTCACCTGTTCTGTGATGGTGATCTCACATGGCCCCTAGCAGTGGCAGAACTTGTGGAGCCTCCGCCTGCTATCACCTCCAAGCGACAATTGCTTGGAGACAATGATGATATTGGAGAGCCTGATGTGCCCTATGAAGATGGCAACTTTGTAGATAGGCTCTAGCCGAGGTATTCCAGCCCTCCCAACCATCTTGTATCTTCGATTCTTATTTCCAAGTTCTCCTTTATGCCTCGTTCACCTCCCTTAATTCTCCACTCTCATCTGACGCTCTTAAAGTGTTGTATGTCCCTTCCCCACTTCACCCTTTCTTTCAATGGCACAAAATCTCCTTTTTTCGATGCCTTCAAATGTAGGTTAGTCTATCTTTATTTGTAGGTTAGTCTGTTTCATTTACCAAAAAAAAAAACTTCCTCTCAATCTCCTTCACCTCCCTTAGCAATCAGACGATGATCCCCTTCTCCACTCTCCTTCTCCCTCTCTCTGACGGCGATCCCCCTCTCCACTCTCCTTCTCCCTCTCTCTGACAGCGATTCCCAACTCCACTCTCCTTCTCATCCTCTCTGATGGCAATCCCCATCTCCACTCTCCCTCTCCCTTTCTTTGATGGCGATGCCCATCTCCTCCTTCATTCCCTCTGACGGCGATCCTCATCTCCTCTCCCCCTTTCCCTATCTGACAGTGATCTCCGTCCCTTTCTCTCACTCCCCTTCTTTGGTGGTGATCCCCGTCGTTTCCTTTCTCTATCATCTCCCTCTGGAGCGATGATCCCCGCTCCCTTCCACACACACACCACTGCTCACCATGGAATCACCAAGTGAGGGGTCTCCTCTACCCCTACACCACGGTGACGTTTCGGGCACCCTGAGCTCAAGTGCCCACTTCTACCTCCAGACTCACCGGAGGTCTCTTGCGGCCACGCCGCATCGCTTTCTCTCCCTTCCAATAACCTCTGGATCCTTCCCAGAATGCCCCTAGATTCTAATTCCAGAATCTAAAAAGTCCCTATCCCCATCTAGGAAGAGCAAGGCTAGTACCATTTCCCTTCAATATCTGATGGATCTGGCACAGAGGTGTGGCACTCTTCTAACTGTAGAAGAGTTCGTCCAAGAAGTTGTCATTCTGAATGTGGAAGCTTAGCGAGAAGAAAGTGGCTCCCTGGTCGCGATAACAGTAAATGGCCTTTTCTTTTCCTCTTCCTAGTAGGTTAGCCTTATATTTTCATTTACATCTCAGGCAACATGCTAGGTGGCGATCACACCCATTTCCATTGTTATATAATGACGACTTCTTGTGTGTTTTGAGGATCGCGTTCCTCGTGATTACAGTTGGGAGCTAGCCTTGCAGGGCGGGAAGCATTTGAACCCACCTGTCACCCCCTTTTCACAACATGAGATTGTCATTTTAGCCTACCAGCATTGCATAACTTTGTATTTGACGTCGTCCAATTGCCTGGAAGCTTCCCTAGTCGACAACATAAAGAATGGATAGCACGTCCCCCATTAACTGCAAGATGTCCTTCCTCAGTGTGGAGGCTGACAATCTCATGTTCGTTCATTTCCTCTCATTGGTCATCCTGGATTTGGTCCAGGAGCTACTCATGGCCATGCTCATGGGGATGTTCAATGGTGGGGCCTTGGTTTGAAGACCCTGCCTGACCACTATGCTGCCCTTGGGGAGGTCTTCTGGAAGCACTTTGGGTATAGCGGTAGACTGCATCCCTTCCATGACTGGGCTCATCCACCCTGGTAATGTCTATAGGGACGTCAAATGGTTCAGCCACATCCCTGCTGGAGGTATAGTCAATGAAGATTTTCATGTTGCCACCCTCCTCAGGAGTTCACAGCACCCTTCTCTTCTTCGGCTTTTGAATGCTTGGGTGAAGTACTACCCCTAGCCTGTCAAAGATTGTGGTGCCCAGCCCGTTGAAGACTAAGACTCATAGCCCTAGAGCTTCGTTACAACCTCTGTCCCCCTCTGGGATTGATTCCGCCTGAGAGAAGACGAAGTTGGGTTTGCGAGTGATGGGGTATCTTAAGGTATAGTTACACAATGCATCGAGAGAAATTGCAACAAACCATTTACCCCCACAATTTTAGGGGTAAGTCATTTGTTCTATTTCATTTTTTTGTGGGTGCTACACAAATTACATATAAGTCGCCCATACATGTTCATTTTACAAAATAATAGTCTCCAGGGGTTTATTTGAAAAAAAACCAATCTTTTAAAAAATAGACCTGCACAATGGAGAAACCCTTGCTCAATACTTGGACAACACGAACGTGGATATCTCCCAAGCTTTTCTTCTTTAGAAGTCTTTCTTCTCCTAGAGTCGTGTCTATTCAATGCCCCTTCGTCCCCTTTTGATAAGGGTTGGAGGACATCAAGGAGAATCATCGTGGGGTTTTTCCTCCGCTTTCTTGGGTGAGCACTTGCCCCTTTTCCATTTTTATTTGGGGTTAGAGGGGAAATGGGTCGGGTGGGGTGAGCGCAGTGGCTCAAATCTCGCGAGGGGGTCCCTCGGTGGGGGTTGCCTGCTGTTGGGGGAAGCCCCACCCCCCGGTGGGGTTTGGTGGGTGGCCAAACCCCACCGAGGGGGTGCCGCAGTGGAACCCCACCGAGGGTGGGGTCCCCTCAGTGGATTGCACCCGCCCCAGCCGGTGAAAACCCCTCCAAGGGGCCCCAATGAGCCTTTTTGGCCTTTCCTATAAAGGTTGACTCTTGGACTTGGATTTGTTCCATCCATGTGGAATTTTGGAGTCAGTTTGTCGTTTTCCTTTTGTGTCGAGGTCATTTTGTTGACCCAAAAGCTGACGTGGTACATTTGTTGTGACCGAATTTGATTAGAAGTGCATGGAACTTTGCACAGTAAAGTCCAAAACCTTTAGATGCCACTCCAAATAGATTTTGAAGTTAAAATTTATTTCGAATTGAATTAGTGAATCAGATAAAAAATTCTTTGGGAACCCGTTTATCCGGATGTGTAGAATAAACATGCTCTGGGATTTTTTTTATTTTTATTTTCGGGGGGGGGGGGGGTTATGACTTTCTGAGCGAGGTTATGATTGTAACTTTTTTTGCCTCAATCAACCCCGAGAATAACTTTAGTAGAAACCCTTAAATTTCATTTGGAAATTTTTCCTGAGTTCAATAGTCACATAAATGTTCCCAGTGCAACACAAATAAGAATGAGTAATGCTATGCTCCCGGCACTGCCGGAGCATAGCCCCGCTGGAGGGGCCGCGTGGAGGCGCAGGCCCCCCAGCATTAAATGTCTTTTTTTTTTTAAAGTTTTTGTGCACTATTTGTGCACACAATAATGTATTGTGTGCACAAATACATCATTTGTGTGCACAAATTGTAAAAAAAAAAAGAGCATTATGCTGGAGGGGCCCGCGCCCTCCATGCGGCGCGCGCAGGAGGGCGCGCGCCCCTCCAGCGGGGCTATGCTCCCGGCAGTGCGGGAGCATAGCATTACTCAATAAGAATAGATTAACTTACTATGCAATCATAGTATAAAACTGCAACACGTCAACACTACTAAATAAGCCCGGCGGACAAGAAAGAAACAACGAACACATGTGTTGAGTGTCACGACCGCATAATGGAAAATATTGCATTCTTTGATCAACACAAGTACCTGAGGTTGCTTTTTCTTTGCTAAAGAACCAGCCCCTGTACAGGACAAAAGACCACCTTAAGATGCTAGAACTAACATATTTATTACCTAAAAATTGTGGTAAGATTATGTATGGTTGTCGTTATGATTCCCTAGGTATTATGTTCTTTGTTTTCCATACCCCAGATTTGCATTCAAGTCGCCATCCAAGTGCTCATGCCTACGAGTTACCATTAACTACACCTCTTTAAAAGATTAAAAGAAATTTATTCCATTAAAAATAACTATGTCTGGACCATGATTAACGCTTCTAAACTTAAAGTGTAGATTGAACCTATAGGAAGAATAGAAGAGAGAAGAAAGGAAAGAAGAAGAGTTTGGTGCATGAGATCTACTCCAAAACAGGGGATTGGACATAATCTATAACTATATATTAGAAGTGACACTTTAAAAATTTCGTCCGGTCCATCTTTTGGATAATCCGGTTCGCTGCCTCATCTTTATTACGGTCCATCCTTTCCCAGATTCACCTCCTCTTTTATGATTTGTAAATACTGCTTTCATTATATAAAATTGAAGATGGAGAGATAAGAAAACTGTAAATTTTAAAATCTTTATTACGGTCCATCCTTTCCCAGGTTCACTCCTCTTTTATGATTTGAAAATACTGTTTTCATTATATAAAATTGAAGATGGAGAGATAAAAACCGTAAATTTTAAAATATAGAGTTAAACGAATGATGAAACGTCTGCGTACCTATGCACTGTTAACACTGATAACGGATACATACCTCTATATTATCACACAATGTTAACTCTCTGCTTTCATTGCATGGAATTGAAAATTGAGAGT